>BRZM01002847.1:0-100091 GCA_033238685.1 Lates japonicus | reverse complement strand
TGTGTGTGTGTGTGTGTACTACTGTGTATATTTCCATGCCTTTATCAAACTCACAGACGTGTACAGGTTCAGTTTTTGTTTCACCAGTTGAAGCAACATCATGTAACTGTTTTCCCTTAAAATCTCCGCTTCAGGATCATTTCTGACGGAGCTGTAACAGGGAGAACGGAGCCTCTGTCATTCAGGTACGACCTCCTCTGACTGAGTGAACTGCTGGAATCAGGCCCAGCACGTTCCAGAGTAAGTGTTCAGATCCTGGTCAGGGTTAAATCCACAGATTTAAATCCTAACACATCACTCAGACATCTTCAACAGGAAACACTGAAACTATCTGATGTTAGTTGACTCGCCTGCATCGTGTTACTTCCTCAGCGTGGGACCAGAAATAAGAATGTTTGTCCAGTAACAGAGATCTCCTGCTCTGAGATGTCTGATAAATACAGGCCTGGTTTTTAGGCAGTGATGCTTTTCTAGAATCGACAAAAAAGATGCTTTTGTCCTTCCTCTGCGCTGTGACCTTCGGTGTGTACAGGAGCAGTTTGCAGTCGATGAGGATCAGCACCTCTGAATCACAGACCGAGGCTCTGTCCCAGAAAAAGATGGATCACTTTATTCAGCTGCTCCGAGCCGAGGAGTTCACTGTCTTGGTGTTTTATTCTCCAGTAAAAGGACTGAGACTGACTGAATGTAGGCACGACCAAACTATCTGGATGGAAATTCAGGCGCCGATTGAGGAATTCATTTAAATGTTGTGAGACGCTGCTGCAGCGGTTTGATCTTTAAAATTCACAACATCTTTTTACTGTGTTTTTCTCACTAAAGCAGTTTCTACATCACATATATAATGAAGCCAAGGAGCGCGACACAGAGCTCCCCTCTCCTCCCAATGATGTGTAAATGTTGTGTTCATGTTAGGCCAAGTCCCAAGCCAAGACTCAGACTGTACTAGGATCCAGGATTTATTAAGATAAATATGTGAAGACAGTTTTAGAGTGATAACAGGTCAGCCTGTGCTTCCATCTCGGTGAATAGATCCTGCTGCTGTCTCTTCGCTGTCTCCTTGGTTACCATGACAGCAGCGTATCAAGAGATGCAGGGAGTGCTAAAATAAGAGACCAATTACTCAGACAGATGCTGATACAGTAGCTGTTTGTCATCTACTTCCTGAAGAGTAAGCAGTTCTGATGCTGCGTCCTGATAACTGATGTGAGATTTCTCCTGGTGTGACCCCAGACGACCGGGCTCAGTTATCCTGCCCTCAGGCGCCACTGACCCTCTCTGCCTCAACGTCCAGCTTCCTATGGAAGAAAACAATACGATACGCGTCTTCACAGTCCTCATTTCTCACACTGACCCTCTGACCTCCGGTGGCCGGCGTTTGGATTTTTCATCAGGTAATTCAGCTTCCTCCCGTCCTCACTCCTCCGTCCTCCTGCCTGGAAACTGTTCCAATCCTTTAAATGCATCTCGGAGGAGACGTGGAGAAAGAAATCACAGCTGTATCCTCTGTGGGCAGAGGATTTCTTTTTTTTTTATTGGCTGTCAACGTGATTCTGTTTGATCTGTCAGCTGATCTGATGGATCTGACAACACGAGGAGCGGCCGGAGAAACAGAAACACTGTTGTTAATATTATTGCATAATTTCAATATTTTAGATTAAGACTCTTCAGCAACAACGTTTCTAATGCAGCAAATAAAACATTATATATCAGAGCATCAGGATCTATAAAGGAAACTACACAGTCACCAGTGCAGAGGGTCACACAGCCTGTTAGTTATACAACCATTAGTACTGTTGTTTGGCAGCAGGAGTTCAGTGAACACATCACATCACTGAGGAGAACCAATTAGCTTTTTTCAGCCTTTGGATCTGTTCAGTTCTAAATATATATTCTATAATTCTAAACATACAAACTGCTATGTGTGTGTGTGTGTGTGTGTTTTAAAATAAGGGCTCATGAACAAACAGCTTTATAGAACCACTGGTTTAATCTTTAACAAAGCATTTTACTGCAGTTACTCCAAACAAGGAACTTTTCCAAACATTCTAATGCATTTTAAACAGAGAACAAACTGATTATATGGTTATATGGAATGTGAATAATGACTAAGTTAAAGTAAAACCATGGGAACAGTCTCTCAGAACAAACTGAAACACCAACCGGTGAACAGATGGAGCAGAATGTCCACAGCAGGTTGTGTTGCAGGATAATTGGCACCAGTTGCAGTAGGATGTCATGCAAATTGTCAGTTGGTGTGTTTCAGCACTGACCATGCATGGGCTAACAGCTGCCATTTTTAATGAATACTCACTGAAACTGTGTGCATGTAGCATGTAATGACAGGACCGGCAGCAGGTCACCACTGAGAGTCAGTGTGTCCTTCCACTGATGGAGGGAGGAGACAGTATAAACACTGTAGCTTCTGTCTGTTGTATTATTGGTGGCAAGTTTGCTGTAAAATGGACCATGGGAGTTGCTGAGATGGAAGAGGAGCTGTTTGTCCATCAGTCCGAGCAAATTAACTCAACTACCAGATTGGAAATAAACATCCATGAATCACAGAGGATGAACTGGAACAGCTTTTTGTGGTTCCATCATCCAGCCAGATTCTCCACCTGACCGACACTTTGTTAGGTGCCTAATTATGGATCAACGACGACCAGATGAAATTCAGTTTCTAAAAGACTAAAGGGAAACAAAACAAACTGTTTTCTCAAACCTAAACCTGACTGGTTCGGTTCATTTAGGCTGAGAATTAGTCTGTGAAACCCTGGTGTGGACTGAAGAACCAGGCTGATACTGTGTCTCTAATACTGTTTCAGTTGTGGTCTAAAAATAGAGACCAACCACAGTATTTGAGAGTAGATGTGGTTTTTATCACAAAGCCTGAAGCTAAACGAATAATAAATCCATCTGCTGTTCATGAGCTGTTGAGGGAGGGAGACTAATTGTCAGGGCTCGAGCCACGACGTCAAGTATCCCGTGTCTTGAGTGTGTGTGTGTGTGTGTGTTTGGGGCGTGGCTCAGCAGCACCTGGCTCATCTGCACACCTGCAACTCATCATCCAATCTCCTCACATAGAGCTGGCTCTCACTCTGGTTCCTCCAGCTCTGTGGTGTTTGACTCTCTTGTGTCTGTGTCACTGTCCTGCCGTCTCCACGCTCACTGCTTCAGTCAGTTCACCACCTGGATCCCACTCACCTGTAAACCTCCACCCAGTCTCCACCATCATCCTCCACAGTCAGCTGCCTGTCCCCTGCCTCCATCTTCAAACCTCTTAGCTCACCAGTTTGTCATAAGTGATTACTGAGTATAGACTCATGTCAGTTTGATCCATTTCAGATAAACTATACAACAAAGTGAGGGGGTCTGAATACTTTCTGAAGCTGCTGTATGTAAAGCAGCCGGTGTGATACAGAAAGACTGTTGTTCCTTCTACGTGTAATTTGTGGTCCTCATGATATAAAAGCAAAGAGCTGTTTGTTAAAGACATTAACTAAGAAGAGCATAGAGGTAACTCTGTGTAAAATAATAAATCTGTAAACAGCAGAGAACCTGTGAACACTGTATTTGTCTGCAGATGTTATTAACCTCTACTGCTGGTGTGATGAAGTAGTATACCTCCACAGTAAGTGATTATTCATCTGTCAGTCCTCGGGGGGTCACACAGCAGCTGCAGGGGAAATGTGTTTTCTCCAAACTCATTTCTGAGAGCCTTCATTAGAGGATAAAGGGTCAATGACAGTTTAAACATAAATACACTTACCTCAATGTAAAGGAAGAGGTTTAGTTATAAACACAAACATGACATTTTGCTTTTATTCTTTGCAACACACCAGCTGTGTGTTAATCCCATAATCCCTCACCTCCCCGTGGGTCTTTGTTTATCACCAACCTGTAGCTGGGAACAAACAGCAGGAAACTGAAGCGTCAGTTGCTGTAAGTTGACAGAGATTTGTGTGGATTTATTTTTCATTTACAACCACAGATTAGTTCTTTATTTGCCCAAATGATGAATTTAAGAGCATAAATTCACTAATCTGACACCTGGTGAGCTCGTTCAAACCATATGAAAATGTGTTTCAAGTTTCAGACACTGCCTCTTACATTTTATTATGCCATTTCTGAGAGTGTTATCAGAGCTGGTCTAACAGCTCAGTTTACTGCATCCAAACTTAGCTGCCTTGTAGGAACAGCACTTAAGATCATGGAAGTTAAAGAGCAGACATCCCCTCAGGCCATCTTTAAACAGTCAGTTGTCACATTGCTTCAGAAAACTGAATCTCAGAGCCGTCTCCACCTGGAATAAGAGCTGCTGCCCTCTGGCAAACATCTTAGGGTCCCTGGACGCACAGTGAGCCACTACAAACATTCATTTGTCCCAGTGTCACTCAAAAGCCTCATCTGAAAGAGGCAGCACCGAGGAGGGTTTCTGTGATATGTTGTTGTTGTTGTTGTTGTTGTTGTCGTCAAGGTGAACTGCTTCAATGAGGACGTCGCTCATTTTAATTTGTGCCCGGTTTGTTTTGCACTGAGCCCAGAGGGACTGTTTAAAGTGCAGACTGCCATTTTAAGAAAAAGACATTAGACAGTTTGTCAGTGTGCACAGAGGAGACACTAATCCACCATCAACCTGAGGAGGTGAGGAGATAAAAACAGACTCTGCTGTGTAGAGAGAGGACGGACGACTGACACCATCTGAAACATGACGTAGCTTTAATAACACGTTGAAGAAAACCTCACACAGTCAGTGGTCATCAGCCTGCATGAGAGAGACACAGGTTTAAAGTCACTGGATCATGGATCACACAGTTCTCATCTCAGGCTGTCCCCTCATCTCTGTGGCTGTCGGGCCTTTAAAACGTCAGCTTTTCATCCCAGTTATTCAAGTCCGTGGCTCTGGCCCGAACTCATCAATTCTGATATGAATAGGTGTCAAGACTCGAAGATTCTCTGCTGTTATGGTTTTATGAATCTAACTACCTCTCCCACTGAGCTGTCAGCCAATTTATTCACGAACATAAATCTGAAAATGCTCGTATCCATGTTCAAGCTCATTAACTAATAAATGCGACATTTTTTGTCAATCAAAAGCGTCCTCTCGGACTCAGAAGCCATACAATTTAAACAACAAAGGCAATGACATTAGTTGTTTCTGAGGATAATGAAAGAAATGTTTAAGGAGGAAAGGCTGCTCACATTATTCAACCTGAGGTGAGGGGGTGGGTGGAGATTGGCACATAATTAAGAAGCGATAATTCATTAGCAGCCATATTGCATGATTACTCTCCTTAGCACCATGGCAAAAGTGAAAAGCTCGAACACGGGGTGTTGGGGGTGAGACCGCCTCGACATGAAAACAACATCTGAGAATACATGAGGGAGGAAAAACCGGCGATGAAATCATCCTCCATCCTGTGTGTGTGTGTGTGTGTGTGTGTGTGATGTGTCTTATTCCTCAGAGCTTCATAATAGTCCAAAATCTAGTAAAAACACATTGACCAAGTCGGGGCGTTGCAGTGGCCTGACATGTTCTTCATTATTGACTGCACTGTCAGTCTCGAGAGAAAAACTCTGATAGCTCACGTGGTTTTCTCAAGCTACGTCAAAGGAGCGTCGGGGTGACGAAGAAGCTCAGGACTGACCGTAAGTTCCGGTTCACACCACGTTCACTGTAACAGTGTTTACAGTGCTGTAAAATGTTGATCACTTTGTCCTCTCTCTACAATTAAAACACAGGTGGTGTGATATTTATTTTGCTGAAAGCTAACATGCTGGGCAGTAACGGGGTTTCCCACTGAGATCTCGACCGTCCTGGTAAAATTAGTGTAAGTGGATAAATGTCTCGAAGTGATGGTTGTGTGTGTGTGTGTGTGTGTGTGTGTGTTATGTGGGCGGGGTGGAGGACTGAGGTTGGCTGGTTATGTGGAGGGTGGAGTGGCGTCAGGACTGTACCTTTGCAGAGACAGATGGTGCCTCACCCCAGCCTGCTCAGGAGACAGGGGCAAGTGTCAAGCGATTGGGCTGTGAGCTTCTTTAAACGCCCCAGCTCCGTGTTTGGGTCTTTGATGGAGGGGCAGCTGGCTAACAAACACGTCCCATAGCCTCTCCAGATATTGTTGCCACAGTTTTGTCTTTAGGGAGATGAAATAAAGGCACAGCAGGCGTGATGTGAAAGCTTTCACTGCTGGCGTGTGAAAAAGGAGCAGGACTGTGAGGACATGATGAGCTACTTTGAAAATCCTCTGTTACAGCTTCTCCCATCACACAGGAGATGTTTTATCCCATTTGCAGATGGTTTCTCCGGCGATGTGTTTTGCAGAAGCTCTACTAGTACCCTGGGGAGGGTGGATGTGTGGGCTCTGGTAAATTTAATCCTTTTCTCTATTGATATATTATGAGGACTGGGCTCTTTGAGTCAGAACAACTGCGTCTTTTGATTGAGATAGAACCTGCTCACTTACTGCTAGAACAGCTGGAAAATATCGAAAAAGATCTCCAGACGAGAAGTAATCAAAAGATGGTGGTGGTGTGACTTCCTCTTCATCTCATGTTAGCCAAGTAAACCTCCAGAAATCACTTAGAAATCAGAAAGCAGCTCATGTAGCTGCAGAACTTAGCAGAGATCACTGTGTTTAAAGTCTTCTTCAGTATCACGGTGATCCAGTGATCACTGTGTCTGTACATCCATGGGTTCTGCAAACAGGGAGCCGTCACTGCTGATTTTATCGGGGCGGGCCTGGGAAAATCATACAGGCTAAAGAACAGAACACTCCCTGTAGCTGACATTGCAACAGCCAAATAAAACCTACAGTATATGTTGGTGAAGACATGTTTCCATTTGTCAGACTTTCCTTCATTTTCACACTTAGCTGACAAAAATAAAGTAAGTCTTCATGTTGAAAAGGCTCAGAGATCCACTCTAGATGTGGCCCTGGATGGGATTTAAATGACAGGAGCAGCCAGTTCACCTCAAGCCTGCTGCACAGACATAAATCGGGCTAATATTACACGAACAGCAGTAGGTATTTGGCACAATCAAGCCAGAGGTGGCGACGTCCTGAGGTCTGCCGATGATAAATCAAGAACAGAACGCATGTGCCCACGAAACTCACGGTAGCCGAAGGAGTGGGCTCCTCACACAGCACAACGGGTTTAATGGTCCTGGTTCCTGGAGGCAACCCACCAATAGCTGCAATCTTCTGAGCTCAAGGCCTAATTTTGCCTCAAGTCTCAATGAGAACCATAAACTCACAGCCCAGTTAATATTGTTCCAGTAGCTCCAAGGATCCAAAACATGGCACATGAGCCAGGCTGCCATCCATTAATTAAAAAAACATCTTTTATTAGTTACTGCTGTGCAGTCACAACTACAATATTATGTTTGATGACTCACTAGGTTTATTTCATTACATCAGTCCCACGGACCTCTAAAAACGATGTACTCTCATTTTTGAAAACATAAAAGCAGGAAAAAGCCGGCGTGTCTGCCAACAGAGCCTGCGTCTGTCGCACCTTAAGGGATTAAACTGAATAATACCTGCTGAATCGCAAATGACATAAAAGCTGCTTGTGGCTTCAATCCACTCATTTCTGAAGAGACTTGGAGTACGGCTCACAAAAAGGACCGGGGAGAGGGGTGGGCAGGGGCAGTGGAACTGTGAAATGTTTTGAGGACAAATTCATTTCTTTCTTCTTCTTCCTCTGGGGTCACTTAAAAGAGCACAGGAGAAAGCGCCATGAAGGCAACTCAGTTGAACGGGGCGACCAGAAGAGGACCTGACACGCCCTCCTCCACGTCTTCATGTACTCACAACATATCACTGCACATCTGTGTGAGGTCATCTGTCAGGGTCCAGTGTGATTTTGAGCTGTAAAATAAACGCCACACAAACACACACTACCACACTATACGTATGTACTCTGGGTTTTCAAACTCTACCCAGCGGACACTTCTGAAACTGCAGCTGGCCCCATTTGAATGAATGGACACTCAGAGATGGGCGTAGTGTTCACTTCCTGATGCTTTTGTTGAGCACCTGTGCACGAATGCAGAGCAGAAAACTACCTGCTGTCTGATTGGTTCTAGCAAATTCTAGAAGAACCAAGGATGGTTCAGTTGAGGGCCGTCTGATCGATGCGGTACAGACTGAAATGTTCCGCTCTGGTTTACTGGAGAAAAGAAGTTGTTGTTTTTCTACAGTGGTCAGGTGTCAGTGAATCATCGTGGAGGAACTGTCTCCTGTGTGGAGCTGGTGGGTCTCTAATGAGGCAGCAGAGGTGGATTCATTACGGCTGATCAGTAAAGTATCACTGATCATAATGTAAGGATTGCTTTGTATAACTTTATCCTCTGTACACACACTCACACAAAACTCAGCTCAGCGGTCTGTCTGTTCTACACTGAAGGACACCAGCGAACCTTTGTGTTCTTCAGCTCACCTCTTCTTGCACCTCCACATGCAGGTGAGGTGCACTGCAAACAAAAAGAAGGCGGTGGTACAGCAGAGGAGAAGAACAGCTGTTACAGTGATAGAACTGGACTGGGTCAGTGAGCGTCTACGATCCTTGTGTTTGGCTCAGGAAGCTCCGACACCTATTGATGTTCTAGAACAAACTCCGGGGTCAGATCCCAGAGAAGGTTTCGTACTGTACAGGCAATGGAGAAAACATAATGTACACTAACTACTGATATAATAATTCTGCCTCCAACTCAATAGTCTCTCTCCCACCGGTCTCATTTTCTTCTTTCTCCTCTTCATCTCTCTTTCTCAGAGTTACAAAACTCATTATAAATAAGTGCTCCAGTTGGTCACAAGGCATGAGTCGCCAATCCTCCCTTGTTTTATTTCATGATTGAACGTCTGACTTGATTACTTCATCTCATTTGTGAGGCTGATTGGAGCATTTCGGATGGATGGATGAGAGGGAATAGCAGTGGCATTCCTCTAAAATGTAACTAGACTCTGCAGGAGGATTTCGTGATGAACACGCTCCTGTAGAGACCGGGGAAACCATGAAACCTACTGCACACTGTGATGGAAAAGCCTGGTTCTGATCAGGGGTTTAATTAGAAGTTTAACTCTGGGAGTTAGTTTGACTCACCCCCACCCTCTTCATTTAAAAAAGCCTCAAAGTGAAGGGAGGGAAAAGGAGTGAAGAGGAGAGCGAGGAAGCAGAAGGAAAAAGTATGGTGGGAGATGAAGGAAAAAGCAGAAGTAAGAAAGAAAATAAAAGGAGAAAAAGGGGGAGAAAACAAAAAGAATAAGAAAGGAGGAAGGAGATGAAGGAAGGGAAGAAGGCAGGAAAAAGACAGGAGTAGGAAAGAGAGAAAATAAACGAAAAATGAAAATGGGGTAAAGAAAACAAAGGAACAGAAAGGACAAATGAAGAAAAAGGAAACAAAAGGAAAAGGAGAAGAAAAGGATGGTAAAAGAGAAGAAGTGGTCTGACTCAGGTGGGAATCCTCCATCAAAGTGTTTTCCTGGAGGCCGATTTATGTTTTATCTGTGTTGGTTTCTGTTGGAGCCAGTCCTGAGCTGCTGATGATACATGACCAACAGAGACAACAGCTGCAAGTTCAAGAGAATCGATAAAGATGAATGAGGCATACAGACAGAGAGGCGAGGATGGAGGGAGACAAGGAGAGGAGACAGGACGAGAGGGAGCAGGTAGAGGAAGATGAAACAAAGAAACAACAGGAAGAGAGAGGAAAGGGAAAAGGGAAATGAAGGAAAGAAAGAGAAAAAAGCGAGAAACAGATCAGACTGATGTTAAAACATCATTACAGCCTAAATGCAGCGTCACACAGGTGTATCTCTGTTGCCAGGATGCGGTCCGACTGTAACCTGCCAGAGTTTCTGCAGAGGAGGCGTCTCCTGTGCTTTTCTGAAAGGACAAGAGTAAAAGGAGCAGCTCATAAGCTCAGTGTATGCTTTACTGACCTGGGTCTGCAACAAACCATTCTCCGCACCAATTAGACTCAAAGTCTCTGTTGGCTGTGAAATAACTATTCTGATCCTTCTCACGGGCGAGGACAACATGGAGGACTCAGTGTGATACAATCAACAGGGGAGCAATCGCCTCACGATCAGTTGAAAAGGGCCCTGAAGATGAAGCGGTTGTGGTGCTTGTTATATTAGATGATGCGGCAATGTATCAATACTGATCAACTTGATGAATATTAATGAAACTGATGTTTAAACATTCATGTTTTCTAAGATACTCTGTGCGAGAGCAGGATAGGATTCCCCACAGACACAGCTTTTTATTAAAGAGATCATCCATGTGACTTTCGGTGGAGGAAGAAGTAATCAGATACTTTACAAGCGGAAAGTACCACACAGTAACACTACCACACTAACAGATGGAGGCAGCAGCTCCGGTGTTCTGCTCTGAAGATCCCTCTTTCTCAGTGGTCTGGTAGTGATATATAGAAGATGTTCTGGATCTGACTCTTTAATAAAAAGCTCTGTCTCTGTAGAATCACTGTCATCACGTTGTTAGATACGAGAATAACAGCCTAGTCTGTCAGTGAAAAACAAGACTTTAATTGAACGAACTTTGGCGTGGACAGTTGTCCACTATGGATTCCTTCAGCTGATATTGTGATGTGGCCTGGGTCAGTTACGCTTCAACATATATATTGTGTTTTTATTCTGTGATAAAACAAACAGAAAGCTTTGGTGAGAATAAAACTCTGGGTATGAATTACTCCCTCCTCACCCTCTCTGGGCAGAGGGGCTGCTCAAGTCAGGAATCAGTATTTCTAAAATCCTGGTTCTGACCCTGCATCCTCTCAGTGACTGGTGCCCTGCAGCCCGGATCCCCAGACAACAACTCCTGATAAACTGAGAGCTGTGGAATAAAAGCTGCTCTGCTGCCTCCAGACCGGATTCTGCAGTTGCTCCAAACTGCACAGACCTCCAGCATGCACTGATCGCTATATATCGCTTAACACACACACATACACACACACACACACACACACACTCACGCACGCATCTCTGTGCAGAGCTCTGGGCAATCACCGAACTACAACCACACATCTCTGGACGCAGACGCCCCTTCGACAGCCCGGACGAGTGAGTGCGGCTCTCACCTTCTCTCTCGAACACACACGGGTTCTGGTTTCTTCTGTTTTTTTTTTTTTTTTTTCTGGGTTGATTTTCAGCTGTTTGACTGAGGCGACAGAGACCGAGATGTTAGAGCAGTTTACCGAGGCAGAGGCACAGGGAGGGGCAGAGACGGCGGCTGGTTCCAGACAGACCAGGGAACTTCTGAACGACCATTTCACCTGTTGGAAACATCAGGCTGCACTTTAGCATCTCGGGCTGTTGACTGGGTGCATGAGCAGGGGATGGTGGCTGCAGCTCGGGGTGCAGAAGTTTAGTGGTTAATTGTTGTTTATTGGTCGTGAGCTGGGATTATTGGAGTGAATGTTGCAGACAGCATGGAGGCAGAAAGTTCCATTAAATCAGTGGCTCATTCACTTCTTTGAAAGCGCACAATCATCTCTTCATGTTTCACTGTTTGTTTTGTGACTTTAAACGCAATCTAAGGCTGTTGTTGAGTATACAAAATGTGCGTATTGATGGTGATTAGAGAATAAATTATTGGGCTGAGCAATCAGTTGATCTGTGATCAATAGAAATGGTCATCAGTCATTTATTGTCCAAGCAAGTACTTCTGCAAAGCATGTTCAGGGTCAACTCTTTTCTCGTAAACAGAATGTTTTGTGTGGCTTGATGATTAAAGCGATAAACTGGAATTAACAGATTCATCAAGAGAATACAACTGAATAAATACAAAACTCTGGTTAATCAGCCTGAGAACATGAGAGAAGCTTCGTCTACATTTAACTTTGACACATCCTCAGATCGTGTCGTGTTGTTAGGTTTTTGGTGATTCAGTGTCTGACCTTTCGATTTCATATGAACTGAAGGCATGGACACTGAACAATGTATAAACATACTGATTTAATACAGTCACGATCGTTACTGATTGATTTAATCAATAAGTTGATGGAAATAAATAGTTGAAAATCCATAAGTTCATGTAAAATCTCAGCTGCGGGTTTTTGTTGAATAATTTAAGGTTTCACTTGTTGATTAGACTGGACGAAAAGTAGTGCTGGTCAGCTGATTCGTGTGGAGTCAGAATAATGTTAGATATGATCTTTCTCCTCTTCAGCAGAGTCCGGTTCAAATCCAAATCTGGGTTCTGAAATGGAGCTCAGTATCTGGATCGATCAGCTGTTCCATGAGCATGACCAATCAATATCAATCAATAATCAATATGTCATCTTCCACTAACAATCATGTTCAGGTTGGGCTGTCGACTGTAGTGAGCTTAGATTAAAGTCTGTAGGGTTTCTGTCAGCTGATCTCAGATCTGAACTCCAGTCTGACAAATGATCAGAAGGATTTAACAATGAGAATAGGGTGGAAAGATTTGGGTTTAATAATTTGATGCTACTGAAGCTGATCCATCAGTTTGAGCAGTGTAATTGATAGATTATCCACACACGTGTATGAGTAGTCTCTGTTGTTCCTGTCAAGAAATAAATTTTATCAACATTCTGTCAGACTCTTCCTGTTTGTGTCTGACAAATGTTTTCAGGGGTCGTGTTACTGGGATTTACATTCGATGGTGACTCTTGAAGTATTTAGGTCTGTTACTAGGAGTATAATACTCCATAACAAGTACAGGTCCCACTTGCATTCAAATAGATAAACACAAGTAATATACAGAAACACTCCAGTCTGGTGTTATTATTATTCATATTTTGGTGTATTCTGGATATGGTGCTTAATCTGAAGGTAATCATGACGAAGCTGTCCAAATAAAAGTACAGCAGTAAGTACAATACTCTCTGTGAAGATGAGAATAAGTGGCATTAAACTGAAATCTAAGTACAAGTACCTCAGATGTGTCCTTAAGTACAGTACATAAGTAAATGTACTCAGTTACTTTTCGTGCAGCCTTTTGATGCTTTGTCAGAGGCAGAATGTTTTTTGGTCTGAAGGGCTGGATTTGGCCCACAGACGCTGTTTTGCCCACCGCTGCTGTAGTGGTTTAATGAGCTGCATAGTTCAGTGAGCCACTTTGGTCCAAGTTTAAATGAACTACCATGAAGTCAGCGACACTGAGATTAACGTTTGAGGTTTATAGTGAAAATACAAGAACTCCGGTGTTTTTTTTGAACCTGGGCTTTATTTTCTCATGTTTTTGGGTGTAAATCTCGTTGATAGGGACAAAATGCTTTGAACCTGTCAGAAACAGAAACATCACTATACATCGGTACCAGACTCCACTGACAAAAACAAAATTTTACTGAGCAGAACACACAGGAGCTGCTGCTGCTGTTGCCTGTTAGTTGTGTCTGAGTTTGGTTCCTCCATTTTTTTCCCCAGTAAGTTGTTTTCAGGGAGTTCTTCTTTGTCCGAAGGGCGAGCTGTTGTAAAGAGTGGAGGAGGTGTCATCGTGGTGTTTTTTGCCTCAGTCAGTTACAGAGGCATTGAGCTGACCTCACCGCTCCATCTGGAAATCTCTCTCCTGTGAGGATCACTGGAGTCCTTCGCATGACAGGATTACATCATGAGGAACAGGCGGTGGCTAATGAATAAAGTTCAAACCAGCGAACCGTGAACTGGAGAGGTGGAAAACCTCGGCGAGGTGAAATAGCCACACCTGAGAAATCTGTGGTGGTTTAACTGCCATCACACAACATCTGCTCAGACCAACATAACATTTCATCAAGTCTCGATCAGTCACGGTGACTCTTAATGCAATTAGTGCAGACTGGTGATCAAGCTCTAAAATTACTGGTCAAACTACAAAAGATCCCTGTCACACAGCTGAGTACTGAACAAGCAGGCAGATAGACTATCAACAACTCCACATGATTTTCTTTTCCTTGATTTACTTTGAGCTGCATATAAAACAAACAGAGGTTTGGTTTGATTCAGGAGCCATTAAACATGAAATGGTCACAGGACAATTTCTCACCTTTATGAAATTGTTACCATAAATGTGTTATGAAACATTTGATCAACTGTTAATTTAAAAGTATTGATTTGTGTGGCTTTAAACTGATATAAAACTGTGGATCTGCTGCAGATGGAGATTATTGGATTATATATGAGCGTAGGTGTTTGATGGTAGAATTAGGAGTTAGTGTAACTGGAAACAATGCGGTAGGGTTTGGGATTAAATACAATACAGAGGATAAAGACGGTATTAAAAATCCACAGCACCGACTGCTGCAGCTATCAAATATACAACTGTCACAGTGTTTATACGTAGAGCGTCGTGTGTATGTGCTGTTCTGGCATCAGATAGAAAACAACAGCAGTATTGAACACAGTTTCATTCTAAATAAATAGGAAGCGGTTAATTCCTGCCATCGTTTCAGCTCTGTTATGTCTTGACCTAGAGCGTCCAGCAGCTGCTACATCTGTTAATGACTTCAAGTGTTGATTGTAATCCCAGAGAGGATGGTTTGTGTTACAGGGAGGAGTTTCCTCGTCTCTGTGATGTCAGGTCACGTACTGCGACGACACTGTTTAATAGATTTTCTTCTGTTTTTGTGTTCTGGAGGGTTTCATAGTGGGCTCACCACCTACTTCAAATGCAAAGTGCCTCCGCTCACATCAGAAAAAAATTAGAGCTGTAATTATATGATGCTAGGATTATTAAGCTTCAGGGACTAAAGCAGTGCAACTTCTGATGTGCAGCAAGCGCCACATAATTAAAGAGTGAAGACCACCGTAGTAACTACGTGATGAGCCAGATGTGCGTCGCCTTGGTTGCTTTGTTCAACACGGACCAGTTTCACACCACATTTTTGCAACATGATTCCGCAAATAGACTTCTTCTCATGCAACTAATGAAAACAAAAATATACTTGTGACTTCTGCATTAGCTAGGTTCTTAAATCATTGTTGAAACAGGATGCTGCCGTGCAAAGAAAACACTCAACACTGGCTAGAGTCCGGTTTGATAATCACTGATCTGAACCAGCTGGAGTTCATTTAAAGCTCTTATTGACGTGCTGGACTCAAGCTGAGCTGCTGTGGCTCAGGGGTAAAGCAGCTGCGTCCACTAGTGGAAGGTCAGCGGTCCGATCAAGGTTCCACTACAGTCTGCGTGTGTGAGAAGCATCTCTGGGCAAGATGCCAGGCATGGTGTCCCAGTGTATCATCATGTGTATTGAACTCTATAGTATAAGTGCTGTGAATGTGTGCATGAATGGGTGAATGTGACTTGTAGTGTAAAAGAGCTTTGAGTAGCGATGACTAGAAAAGTGCTCTGTAAGTGCAGCCCATTACCCGTATAATGAACCCTATCTACTGTGAGCAGTAGATCAGGATTGACCTGTGGTGGTGCACTGTGTGACTGTTTCTCTGAAAACAGTAAAAGCTGTGGACACAAACACTGAGATAATGGGGATACCAGGTACTTACACCAGAAAAAGCGTGTGTGTTTAATCAGCAGTGTTGCCTCCAGATGCTGGACGGCTCTGATTCTCAGGTTCCCTCTTGGTGTTTGGGTTTTAAATCTGAAGAAATGCTGTTTACGTTCCTTTGACACCAAATCCTCCTATAAATCTTGTCATCATCAACTCTCACTCATCACGTGATCTGCCAGACTCTGCTGCTGCTGCTCAGAGAGAAGCGCTTTCAGTTTCTAGCTGTGGCGTCCGATAATGAACCAAATGGGTTTTTATGTCTGGAGAAAAAATGAAAAAGATAGCGGGCTGGTGGCCAAGTTATGTAATCTGCTGCTGCGGTAACCCCAGCTGAAAGATGTTAAATTGGTCGCGAGCTGAGGCAGCTGCAAACTGGTGAACAATCTGTGGGTTCATCGTTCGTTGATCAGTTGTTGATATAAATATATTGATCGTGCAGCTTAAAGGTGCCTGTGGAGGAACATGTGTGCATTCAGTGTTTCTCACGCATACACACTGTGTGTAACAAGCGTGTTGAATGCATCTCCTTCTGTCCTCATGCACAAACAAAACTGGGACCCACTTGAAAAACTCCATGGTGCCTTCTAACATGAAACCACAGTATACATGTCCTTTATCTGAAGTTGTTAACTTTACAGAATGATCTAAACATGTGGTGATAAATAGCCACAGTTTTACCAGGGACAAACTGTGATTGTTAAAGAATGTGAGAGGGGCATTAAAGCCACGGGAGCTGGACACTGATTTGATTTTATTTCATGGCATCTAACACAAACAGCTCTCTGTGAGGAAAAACCAGCAGCATGAGTCATTCGCCTCACTAGAGCTCCGCTCAGTGGCCAGTGAAAAGAGAGGATGTCACTTTAAAATGACAACATCTCATGACTTTCATCTCTGCTATTCAACTTCCTCAGGTCAGGCAGTTTAAACTGTTTTTCATTCAAACTCTTACAACAATTTGTTCTTGTTTATTTCTTCGTGCGCTCCTACACTTTTCAACCTGATTTTGATTTACTGGTTTGTCAACTTTTAGTTCACTGTTTAGAAAAACACCAGTGAACTTCAGCTGATTATCATTTATGTCAAAGAAAAAGCATCAGATCTTAAATCTCTGAGAAGCTGGAACCAATCAGTGAGTTCAGAATGGCTTCGAACTGTAGTCAGTTAGAAAAGACTACATATATCCAGGCAGGAAACAACAACAAATGAACTCCCACTCGAGCTGCAGAGGCTGCTGCTCACTGAAGTTACATTGTGTTGCTTTAAAGTTTCATAAATACGTCATCACGGGCAAATAAAACAGGAACGATGTGATACACAAAAACTTTCCTTAGTCCAGGGTAAGTCTGCTGTAGCCGCTGGAGTTTGAGGTGTTGTCTGTTACATCCTCGAACCGCTGTTTATGAGATGGTGCTGCATCTTTTTCCCTTTTGAGAAGAATCAATATAGTTGAGCAAATGCCGGACAGAACTGCAGCGCAGTCAGTGAGTGAAGCTCCAGGCTGAATGCGTCTGTCAGAGGTTGGGATCAATAGCTGCTCCTCAGACATTTGACGGGGATTAAAACCCGTCCAAATATCAGAGCTGAAGACACGAGCAGAACATCTGGCTGTGGGTGGAATTCCAAAGGCTTGCAACTCATGAATATTTTCACTATTGATTATTTGTTTGGTTTGTAAAACATCAATACACCCTCAAAGAACCAGACAAACTGCCAAGATAAATCTGTGTGTTGACACTGTGTGACAAAAGATGAGTCAATTTATCGAAAATAATCAGTATATTTATCCATAAAGAAAGTCATCGCCTTTCGGCCCCAGCTGCACATGCTGGTTGTGTGACTGCTAAACACATTACTCATTCAACAGAGATTGTTGGAAGATGCTTGTTTTGCATTGTGACCATTCATCAGTGATGATCAGCAGCAAAATAGCATCACACTGGGTTTAATGTCAAGGCTGTGCAGCTGTGATGTAGACTGACAGAGTGGGAGGTTATGCATTTAGTGCTTCAAGGAAGAACTGCGCCAAAATATGTCTGTCTGTTTTTATCAGAGCCTACGACTTCTTCATTCACTAAAAATTCTTTAAATGGTGGTTCAATATGATGAAAATTAAACATACACACTGTGCTGTGGGAAATAACTGACCTTCAGGTGGAAATCAACATGTTCTGATATATTAAGTGTTATTTTCAGTCAACATAAATAAGCATTATACACAGCGCTCACTGGGGCTGTGAATGTGTGTCCTCGGGAGATTTATACCAGCCTTGAACAGTGGTGAACGCTCTCTGTGAATAGGGAGCTGATAAATCTGATCTGTCAACTGACGTTAACTTCTGCTTATCTCATGTAGTTAGATATCATGGTAAACAAGTCACTGGTACAAAGAAAACCAGTGTGTAATTTGTTTGTAAACTCTGATGTACTGGTTGCTAAACTGACTCAGTCCTGCTCAGATCTGGTCTTTCCTCTCAGGGTTTACGGTCTCCCCTTCTTAGTGGGACATCCAAACTCCCTGAGGTTAAACGTGTCTGTCTGTCTGTCTGTGTCTAAGCTCTGCAGCTGACTGATTATCTGTGCAGGGTTCTCTCTCCACTGTGTGTGTGTGCTGGACGCTTCCCTTAACAGAAAAACAGCAGCACTGGTTGTTCACCAAATACTCAAATCTACCATTCGAAAATATCAGTCACTGTTCACAAAAAGCAAAGCTGTGTGATTTGATGTGAATTCGGCCTCCTCATGAAAGTCTAATCACACACGTCTATCCTCCCGACCTCACACTTCTTCCACCTTTCTTCATAAAGGACACATCATTTCCTGCACTGACATTTAAAGCTGGCATGTGACGTAAATCACGAAAAGAAACGAAACCAGTAATATAAACGTAATCCTGGGACACTGGGCTGAGAAGACGGAGGTGAAGCACTGGCTGCTCCCTGTGATCACACATGAAGTTAAAAAGTGACTCAGTTCTTTTAGCATATCTTGGTTTGCAGATTGATCGCAGCTGAGGGAAAATACAGTAGCTGTCATGAGTGTTTGGCCGGCACAAATCACCTTCTTTTTAATAATCGTCAGAGTGGGAGGTTCTACTTATTCATCTCTACTCATTTCCACTATTTAAGTGAGGGAAGGATGTGCAAGAGTGAAAGTGCCAGGCCGAGCATCCAGACGGTCTAAGCTGCGTGGTGTTTGTACAACAGAGTAAATAAATGTAGCCTCAAATCCTTTCTCTTCCTGGCTCTCAGGGGTCTTCGGGCTATTAGGCAGATCGCTCATCAATAAACATTTGAGTTATGAATATGAAGCGACTACAGTTACATCAGATCTGTGTGTGTGTGTGTGTGTGTGTGTGTTTATAAGTCTGTTTTCATGTGTATTCAGACTCTCTGTTATTCACCTACAGCTCTGACTTAATACCCTGTAAATTAGCTGTAGAAAACAACTGTGGCCACAGACAATATCAGAGTCTTAAAGAGGATTATTTTACACTCCTCCTCCTCTGCTCCTCTCTCTCTAACACCCCCCATATGTCTACCTTTATATGTGTGATATAGTTAATGTTAGAATAGGATTATAACCCGGAGCAAAGGGCACATGAGCAGGACCGGCTCCAGTCTAAGGTGGACCTGCCATCTGCTGGATGAATGGCTGAGCAGACCCCCCCTCCCATGTCAGCGCTGCTGGCATTAACACACTCCCCTTGTCAGGCTCTGGAAGATCTGTTGAAGATTTGGGAGAGCTTACGCCTGAAGGATAAAGCCAGGCGTGAAGATCAAGGCTACTACCTCACTGTGAGCTGATCACATGATACAAGTTGGTGGAACATGGCGCTGCATTCGATGGAAACATCATTAATCATCACGCCCCCTCCCTGTGTAACCAGGAGGACAGCGGCCTTCGTTTATCTTGCCGTCATGGCAACTAACATGAACTGAAGCGCCGAGATGACGATTAGAAACTGATCTGATTTATTAAACTTTGCAGAAATGAGCATGAGGTCCAACATGAAGCGTGTTCTCAGAGGGATGAAAACACAGAATCTGAGAGATCAGTCTTCCCCCTAAAACAAAACCCATGTACACTTCCAGATCCATTTGCATGCTAATTATGTTTATCTCTCAGCTGTTGGTGGAATTGAGCACAGATTAGCACCTTGCAGCTGCCTTTAGCAATGTAACAATCACCCTTACAATCCTCTTTCACCCAAAACAAAACAATAATTACATGAATGAGTATTAAAGCAGCATTATTTTTTTGCTAATTTCCAGACTTGTCAGACTAAACGGTTTTATAATGAAAGCATCAAAGCAATTGGATTGAGAGGCTTCAGCATTTGTAATTATTTTGTCACCAGAACACAAATCTTAACGCAGCTCTCAAGACTGGATGTGAAATTTATCAGCGGTGAGATCGAGATCAGCTCGATAAAAACGCTTCTTTTCCAGGGATTAACATCACAGACTAATTTTAAAACCAGATCAGGCTGCCAGCAGACCTTATTTAGATAAGACTGTGACTGGGGAAACTTTGAAGTAGCATCAGAGGAGGTGGGGATTGTTGTAACTGGAGAGGATGAGGTTGTTGACGAGTATCTTGTTTGATCTCCGGCAGCCTGTCTTCTGCTGTGTGGGATTGCATAAGACAGAAAAAAAGCAGAAAGATAATGTGTATTTGTGTTGTGTGTGTGTGTGTGCAGTATCGTTGCTGTACTGTTTGTTGAAGAAATGAGGTTGTGTATACTCCCACGGTTCTTACATGGCATCCAGACTGCTGTCACTGGTGACTGACGGACACGTTAAAGGGGCTGTGGAACTTGCATGTTTAAAACGATGAACTTCCCTTTAAATCAAATAAGGCTGAACAGTTTTATCAAATTTCAACACACATGAAAAGGTGCAGCTCTGTTCTCCCTCTGTGTTTCAGGAACATAACAGTCTGTCCAGTGTGATGGAAAGTGACAGTCAAATTCAGTCAGGAGAGGAAGTGTGAATATGCCATCTGCATCAAAGTGACAAGCACACGAGCAGAGATTTTCCTGTTCTTTGTGCCGTTTCGTCCTTGACTTCGTCCTCTCCTTCTATTTTTTGCCGGAGCCTCTCTCTCTCTCTCTCTCTCTCTCTCTCTCTCTCTCCCTCACCCCTCCCAGCTCTATATTCATTGTGTGAAGTTATTCTCCCGCAAGCTGCTAAGACACTTTAAATCCTAACAGACATTAAACCTCAAGGATCATTTCACCGGTCATTTCAACAGTCCTCCTCCTGCAACGTGGCGACTCATGGCTCCACAGGCTGTGTTGTCTGAATATGTGCAAACTCAAAGACACAGAGTCAAAACTAAAATCAGTCATAAGACTGAAGGATCAGCTGGAGCCCTGCGATCGTAGAGATGATGAGGTATCTGCAGAAGCTTCATCAAAAACCTCCAAATGTAACCTCAGCGATGACGAGGCAATTCTTCTTCTCTTTCAATATAAAGTAAACCATGATGTAGTTTAATCCAAAACGGATTAAATAGCAATACTATCTGGCTGTCCCAGTTCCACATTCAGAAAACAGTGAAGTTATTTATATCTCTGCAGCCAGAACACTCACACCAACCAGAAAACATTATCACAGCGCCCTCCGCTTGGTCTCATCGCCTGCAAATGTACAAGGTGATGAAACTATCTGAACATACGAGTCAATACGATTCAACCTGAACATGACGAGGTGTCTACAAAACGCTGGAGAGGATTCATGGTCCTCAGGGGATGAATCCCAAAGTAAAACTAAACCGACACATTGTTGAATCCCTCCCTCCAACAACAAGTATCCAATCATAGCTTAGCTCCTGTACCTAGGTACAGCAGGTGTGTCAGTTAGTGTTTTTTCTCTGGTGTTAGACTCCTACAGCAAAGAAATCTAGTGATCTTTTATGTCAGATCTTAGATCGTAACTTCTCCTCGTCTTCCCTTATATCCCAGCGTAGGTGCCCGTTACGTATTTTTGTGGCGCAGTAACAAGAGTCCAACCAGACTGATGATCTTAAACACACCATCTCAACACAAACGCAGCGTCTCAGCTGCAGCTGTGTTGGGTCAGGTGAGGTAATGTGAGGCTGTGTCAAAAAAATTAAAGAATTAAATACTAAAGGGCACCGTCGTCATCAGGGGGTAACGTGGCAGGGCCCTGGGCTCCCCCTGCCCTCCTCCATGTCTATACCGATTCTTGTCATATACCACGTCTCCTAATAACCTTGGTGAAAACAGATTTAACTCAGTCGTGGAATTGCAAGAAATGCAGTGCTTGGCCAACATGTACAGTTTCTGCTCTTACATAATGTGACCATTATATAATATGGAGGTTGATGCATGATGTCCAGGCAGGAAAACTAATTAATAGATTCTGGCTTTGTAGCAAAACAGAATGTTCTTGAATGTACTTTAGAGCTGTTTTGAATTAATGTGTCAGATCAACACTGCTGTTTGTTTCAGTCAAAATCCCATCCTCACATCAGGAGTTTGGTATCAACAGTGTGTTTGATATTATCAGTCTGGTCACATTTGATGCATCAGGGGCGGCCATTTCACCCCAGTGCCCGCCCCCTCTGGGTGACAAACCTGCGCGTTGTACTCGCTGCTTATTGGTAACATATTCTCTTCCACATTCGCTGACACACACCTGTCAACCAGGTGTGTTCACTGATGAAACAAGATGTCACTGCAGCAGGGTCAACCCCATCGCTCCTCTCTTATCTCAGGAGTTCATCTGTGTTTAGCTGGAACGTTTCCAGGAGATATAAACTGGCATTAAGTATCTTCACGTCTTCACTACTGTGGCAGGTTTTCTGCTTCAAATGTTTTCTGTAAACGCAGTTACAGATGTCTCTTTGTTTTCAGGGTGTGTTTTTGAAACACCTGTGTGATTGTTGTCCTGTTTGGGTCTGCTCATTCAGGTAAACACACATCTCAAACAGGCGTGAATTTGTGTGCATGCTTGTGCAGAGAGAGACAGGGGCAGGAGACAGCGAGCTTTTTGATGAGTGTTATCACAAGCGGGTGGTTGGCGTGAGTGAGTCAGTGTGGATGTGCAGTAACACCTGCGAGTGTGTCTCATTCTTTGGCAGCTCCATCCCTCAGGGCCCATGAAGGCTGTCAGAGGAGAAAGAGATTCAGAGAGGGAGGGAGAGACAGACTGAGCTCCCCAGAGAGGGAGGCTGGCAGAGTGAATGGGCAGCTGTCAACCCATCGCATCCATGTGCATGTATGGATATGCTAATGTGAGTGAGGGTTTGATGAACGTTTGTAATCAGTGGATGTAGCGGGGTGAGGCGGCGTGAGAAGCTGTCTGTTAATAAGCTGTATCTTAATTAAACAGTTCACTAAGAGCTGAAAGTCACTCTGCCTCAGAGAGAGGGGAACATACTGTCTGTGCTTTATGAACACACACATCTATATGTAAATGTTAATGAGAAACGTGAGAGTTTGTATGTTTACATGATTTTATACCTACTGTGTGTGTGTGTGGTAAATTAAAGTAAGTGGAGTTTAGTTTTACACTGTAATGAATGAGAATTCAGGCATTTGGGATTTTACTGTAGGTGATATGTTGATGATCCAGAGGGAGCAAACTCTGCTTCACACAGACGCACAGATACTATAGGAGCAGTACAGGCAGCAGTGAGTCTCTCTTTGATCATGACCGTGACACCACTCTACATGGCCAGACTGCTTCGAGCTGATAAGAAGGCAACAGTGACTCAAAAAACAACCACAGATCTGCAGGAAGTCATCTCTGAACACACAACACTACAGTTCACACAGACTCCAAACTGGATGATAGAAGACTGGAAAAAGGTCGCCTGGTTTGAATTTCTGCTGTGACATTCAGATGGTCAGATAAACGACATGAGAGCATGGAGCCATCCTGCCTTGTATCAACAGTTCAGGCTGCTGGTGGCCGACTTTGTGCCCCTCAGCACCAACTGAGCATCGTGTAAACACCACAGCCGAGACCTGAGTATTGTTGCTGACCATGTCCAACCCTTTATGAGCACAGTGTACCTTCCTCTGATGGCTGCTTCCAGCAGGATAACGCTCCATGTCACAAAGATCAAATCATCTCTAACTGGTTTCTTGAACATACTCAAATGACCTCCACAGTCACCAGATCTCAACCCAACACCACGCAGCAGCTGTGTGATGCTATCAGGTCAATATGGACCAAAATCTCTGAGGAATGTTTCCAGCACCTTGTTGAATCTATGCCACAAAGAATTAACTTCTGAAGGTAGCAGCAAGGTGTACCTAATAAAATGGCCAGTGAGCATTTATAGTGTGGAGACAAAGATGAAACTGACAGGTGGGAGAGACAGAGACAAAGGATGTAATTACAAATCTGTCTGCTCCTTCAGCACCATGGACAGCTCTCTGGATTTATCAATACACAGTTCCACAGTCTGACGTCTCTGAGCCCACGTCCAGAAATATCATCATCAAAACTGTTTCTCAGCTTTCCAGCTGTAATCTGTGCTGTCTTAAAACATCTACAGCGTTCAGTCTTCAGATGTCCGGCTGTTATTACAGACACATGAACTAACCACAGATGCCTGACTCGCCTCTTCTGTTAAACTGTGACATTTAGTCCACAGACATGCAGGTCTTATGGGAAATGATGTTCATTAAAGGTTGTTTTTATCTAAACTCATGAGGAGAGTTAGAGACGTGTGGTGTATTTTTGGTATTTTTCAGCTCCTCTGTCTGCTGTCTGTCCAGCAGACAGTGTGAATGTTCAGGGTGGTGTTGAAGTAAGTGATTCTCTCAGGCGTGGTTTCAGGTTTCCTATTGAAAAGTGAACGCTGTCGCTCTGTGATGATTTCAGCAGACACACAGTCGATGAAGTCTCAGTCAGTCTGTCCCTGGTGAACTGGACTGTGTGATGTAGCATTAAACCAACAGTGGTGTATGTTATGATGAGTGTTGGAGTGAGGAGGACATATAAGACACACATCCTGTTAACAGGAAGTGTTAATCCTCCACTTCAGTTTGCTTCGTCTTCTCACCTCTAACTGTCTCAGCCGTCCACGGAGAGCTCTTCACCTCTTTTCATGATTCTCTGCATTGTTATGTTTTCTCTCTTTTGCAGGGAAACATCGATGCTGAGCTGATCCACCGGGATGCTGACAGTGAAGGAAAAAGAGAACAGCATCTATATTTGAATCACTCGTCTACATAGTCCCTCAACTCCCACAAAAACTCCCCACAACAGAATACTGAACAGTGTGTATCACCTGCAGTCTGCTCTCTGTTCGCTGTCATCTCTGCTTTGATCTGACTGTACACTCTCATTTAAAGAAGTTCAATAGTAGCCTCTGCCTACAATAATAATAATAATAATAATGGTCCTGGTGAACTCTGACCCCTGACACACTGCCCCCCTTCATCACCCCCTTCCCTCCCTCCCCTCCCCTCGCCATGTCCAACGACAGCAGCCTCCTCGGTGTCTGGGAGGCCTCCGATTGGGTAGACACCTCTCAGTGCCCGCCCTCGGTAGGGGGGGCCACTTTCTTAATCGTGACGTACAGCGCTGTCATAGCCATCGGGTTGCTAGGTAACGCCGGCCTGGTGTTCATCATCGCCCGGCAACAGGAGTTGCGCAACGTCACCAACATCCTGATCGCCAACCTGTCCTGCTCTGACATCCTGATGTGTGTGGTGTGTCTGCCTGTGACCGTCATTTACACACTGATGGACCGCTGGGTGCTGGGAGAGGCCCTGTGTAAGGTCAGGGCACCACACACACACACACACACACACACTTGATTTTAATTTCAGTTTGAGTTTCTACTAAAAGTTTGCTTGTTTGTTTCTTTTACCTGTGCAGGTGACTCCCTTTGTTCAGTGCATGTCAGTGACAGTTTCCATCTTCTCCTTGGTGCTGATCGCTCTGGAGCGCCACCAGCTGATCCTCCATCCCACCGGCTGGTCCCCCGCCGCCGGACACTCCTACCTGGCTGTGGGGCTGACGTGGCTGGTCGCCTGCTTCATCTCTCTGCCCTTCCTCTCCTTCAACATCCTCACTAACGACCCCTTCCAGAACATCAGCCTGCCTGCCAATCCCTTCAGGTGAGGCAGAATATTTGGTGTTCAGGTGTGTGTACAGCATCAGGATCAAGCCCCCGCCACGTCAACAATGAATACGGTTTCGTGGGGCTGACCTGAAGCCACACAAGTAGCTGCATCGATGACAGTGCTGACTCTTACCTTCTAACTGAATCAGCAAACTTGTTAGGAAGCTCATTAGCTCAGAAACTTATTTTCCTCTCTCTAATTAAAAGTCTTTATTGAATGAAATGCAATGAGAACAAAATGTCAGGTGCAGGAACTAGGACGAACCTTGGAGAGCTGTTGTGATCGACTAGAGCCAGCACGTCCCTGGCTGGCTAGTACGTTAGCTGTTAGCTCGCCAGCTACAACAGCAGTGCACAAACTAGTTCTGTGAGTAACCACTACATCACCAAATCTCTCACACAGTCATACAGAGACGTGGGTGGTGGCCTGATGTTTGCCCTGAGGCCCTGTTTTCTTTCTCCCATATCGAACACATATGCAGTAATTTCCTTAGATGCAGTTGTAATGATGCATGAAATTGCCTTTACATTTCCTCCTGCTCAGATAGCTTTAGCTTAGCAGAGGCACATGAATACAGACACCAGGTCTTCACCAGTCTGGAGAGCTGGCCTGAATCTGAAACAAACCCAATGAAAAACGACCTAAACCACACCTGCAGAAGTTCATTAATCTCAAAGAAGTGACCCTGTCCTGCTAGACTAAGGATTAAGATGAATCCCACAGAATCCTCTCTGCTCCACCTCTGGACTCCTGAAGGTGAAGATGCCAAATAAATAGAAAAATAAAAAGAGAGAGAGAGAGTCGATCTGAAGGACACTGAAGATAATTAGGTGCAACCCAAAAAGCAGACAACCTGAACAGACCTTTGAATTAGCATTTCACTATTTAGGCATCAACACAGTGATGAAATAAATTAATATTCTTCAAGCACCAACGGGGCAGCCAGGTAACAATTAATGCTAAATAGGAAAAGCAACAACATTAATGAAAAGAAAATAAGAACATCCTCCTAATCAGCAGCTGAACACAAACAAAGTGCTGAAAAAGTCTGTTAACAGTGTCATTTTCCAGTATGGATATTTCTTTCTTTACTGTATGAATGCTACAGAGTAATTTCCCTAATCAGAAATGCACACTGACATGAGCATGTGTGAATGCTAATTACATGTTCAGTGTATTATCTGCCTGATTGGGAACTTAATCCCTCTGGTGCATCAAAGCACTCGGCTGAAGAACAATTAATTCATTGTTTCCTCGTCGTCACTCCTCCTCCTTATACAATATTCAGGGATCACACTGGTATTTTTGCGCCTCACTGTGTTTGCTGCTCTGTGACTGTGACTGTGGTGCCTTCAGAGGCTGTGGGAACCTTGATTTGAGAGAACAACATCTTTTAATTGGAGAAGCTACTGACTTCAGATGAGCCTTTATGTGATGTGCGTCTGTGGGCATTTTTAGTCATGGAACACAGAACATTTCAGTCTTCATCTGTCTGTTAAAACGATGTCATTCAGACGTATTCGATATGTAAATGTTCCTTCTGGCTTCAGACGTGACTGGACTGATACAGATTCATTAGAAAACGAAGCTGTGAATGTGACGGACACTCGCCCTGCTTAACACTGTGACTCGATTCAAAACTGATCCTTTATGTAATAAAACTCCAGTTCACTGTGTACCAAAACATTCACTATTTTTTAAAGTGTTAGCAGGATTCATTTGGAAGAATGACTGTGGACCAAGTTATTTCCTCACCTGAGCAGAGCTGACTCAAAGTTTGGTATGGTGCCACAGTTTGTGTTGGTCTTTCATTTTGCAGAGCTAATTAATAAGTTCTTTTTATGAAGTTATTAAATCTGGCTCAGACAGTCGAGCAGAGAGGATGATGTGTAGGCAGCACAGATACAGACAGCAGAGAGCTGTAGCTTTTAGTTTGTTTTTTAGTTAGTTAGGTTTTTTTTTGATATTACAAATATTGTCAGAGAAGAATCCTTCACCTGGACCAGATGGGTTCAGATCTCAGCTGTACTCCAGAGTGTGAATGGAGCTGGTCCTGGGAGCAGACCAACACATCCTCTTATGTTGAACACACATCTCCTCCCTTTGTGGAGTTAAAACTCTCCACTCCTTTACACACCATTGTTTCCACTTCAAGGCCCTTTTATATTCAACACTGTGTCCTTCTGTGAAGGAATGTAGCTTGGTTACTCTCTTTTACCTCTCTCCACTTGCTTTATTACACCATTACTCTTCACAGTTTCCATGTGTTTTTATAAAAAATAACTGATAGTCCAAACTTACCTGAACTTACAGAATGTTACTTTGAAAATAAAAACAAGGTTTTCGTGTCACGGAGGTTCGTGTCCACGTACTCTGTTGATCTGTGTACAGCTTTCAAACTCGTGTATTTGAATTGGAAACATGTTTTTGGATGAAGTACTACCTTCACCAACAGAAGCAGAGTTGTGAGGAGGAGGTATAATGGGGTGGGTGGCAGGTGTACAAACTGCACGACTGTCACCGGAGAGAGCAGAACTCGTATCCAGAGTCCTGACTGTGGTTTAGGCAACTGAAGCTCTTTCACTAACTTTAACCAAGAGCACCTACCTGTACCTGTACCTGCACCTAAACAGAACCATAAATATGTGTATTATTACTGTCACTACAAGTCGATATTTTACCGTCGTGAAAACAATGGACTGCTCTCGTCCATGTTGGGATTTTGGCTACAACCAAAGAGCTGCTCACTGAGATATTGTGGTTGATCCAGAGGTGACGTTTTCTCTTCCTGTACAATTTCCCTCCTGTCTTTCCTGTCTAAGGGACCACCTGATCTGTATGGAGCTGTGGCCGTCAGATAAGCATCGTCTTGCCTACACAACCTCTCTGCTGCTCTTCCAGTACTGCCTGCCTCTCCTGCTGGTTCTCCTCTGCTACCTCAGGATCTTCCTACGCCTGAGACGACGCAGGTCGACACAGCTTCACTCTCCCAGTCTCTTAACAGCCCAGTTCCTTCACATCACAAGCTTTTGCCATCCATTGTGCGACAGCATGTTTGTGTTGTGTTCTTGAATCAAAGTATTTGGGGCGCTCTATTTATATATTACATTGTCATAATTCTGCCTTAGGTTTGGTGTGATATTTCACAGTGGATTGTCTGACAATAGGCATCATGCTGTGTTGTGCAGGGACATGCTGGAGCGCAGCAGGAGGACTCGGGGAGCCCAGAGGATTAACGTCATGCTGTTGGCCATCGTCATCGCCTTCGCCCTGTGCTGGCTGCCGCTAAATGTCTTCAACACACTGTTTGACTGGCACCACCAGGCCCTGCCCGACTGCCAGCACGACGCCGTCTTCTCCGCCTGCCACCTGACAGCAATGGCCTCCACCTGCATCAACCCTGTGGTGTACGGCTTCCTCAACAGCAACTTCCAGAGGGAGCTGAAGTCCACGCTGCAGCGCTGCCAGTGTGGCCACCGGGCGGCAGAGAGCTACGAGAGCTTCCCTCTGTCCACTGTGGGCAGCGAGGGCATGACGAAGGCCACCTCCCTCAACAGGATGGGATCAGTGTGCGTTCCCTCGCCCAGACCTGAGATCAGCTCAGCATTACCAGCAAAAACAATACCAGCTAACACCTAACAGCGAGCACCAGCAAACTCTGTGTGTTCGGGAGGCACATGAAAGCTGGAACAGTGTGTGAGACACTAACAGCTGAGATCTCTGAGCAAGTCAAACACAACTTTACTTCATTTCCATAACTTTCCTGACAGAGTGGGACGGCTTATTTCACCTGGGCTGAACTGTTCACGGACAGGAAGGGACGAAACCGCTCATGTAGCTTCAGGTCCAGAATATGAGAAACAAAATCTTGTAAATGGACTGAGAGAGAGACGGAGCTCCAAGGGAAAACAGAGGAGATGGTAGATCTGGCCTTTTGCTAAGCCCCGCCCCCCTTAGTTACTGTTGCTATGTCAGTTGCATTCTAGAACGGTGTGTTAGTGATGTCATGTGCTTTAAGTCTGAAACAACATGGACGCTGCAAAGAAGATGTGTAGCATTTTATTGCTCATAACATTCAACATGTTAAACAACACGTGATTTACCTGAACTGTCATCAGTTACTTTTCTAAGTCACTCTAGAAGCTAAAGGCTACAACCTGACAGTAGCCTATATTACACATTAAATTTGAACACTAAAACAAATTTAATGTGGCACGTGAATTTGCACCAATCAGGAGTTTCTTAGCATCAACCCAACATTTATTTTGTGGATATAAAGCTGGTTAGCTACATTTGCTAACATATGCAGCTAGCATAAAAGCAGATAAACACGCAGCTTTGTTCACTCTTTACATTTTTTGCTTGTGTATTTTTGGTTTTGGAAAGAAAAACAAAAAAGACATGGCCAGCCAAACACTTCATATACAGAATATCTCTTCAATAAGAGTCGTGCGTAGTTACCGTCCAGTGACTAAGCTGTTTTTAAACAAGCACTGTTGGTGAGTGGGGATTAGCAAAAGGTCAATTATGAGACAAAGATGAGGAAGAAACTGATTTAAAGGACCATAAACTGAAAAGGTATGAATCTGACAGACTGTTCTAGCAGAGGAAATGGAGACAGCTCGCTGACATACTCGTGTTTTATATGTGTAAATGATCATTATGATAGTGAACACTGTTGATAAGCATGCCTTAGTGAGCATTTTGTGGTGGAGATAACCAGTGCTTGACTTAGATACAGTGGAGGTAAACGAGGCTGCTAAACATTAATGTATTATATAACTCATAAACTACTACGCGTTTCATTATAAACCACTGGATGAGTGCTTTTAGAAAAAGAGAATTTAGACTGAATCTGAATGGACTTTCTTCTGATTTCAGTGGCTGAGTTATAAATACAGTGACGTGTATGAGTAGTTGTTATTGATGCCACTCAGCCTTACTTTTTTCTGAATGAGATGAAACTTTGCAGGAATGTTTAAAGTACTGAGGTCTCAGTGCATTTTGTAGCAGCTGTCAGACCCAACAGGAAACAGACCAAGAGACGTTTTCAGCATTCACTACAGTCCCTGATTTCTATTTGTTAAAGTGTTCAGTGGTGCCCTTGGTGTCTCTACATCTCCTCCCAGCTCACTGGTTTTAAAAGCAACATGTTAAAAAATGATATTATATCTTAAAGTTTACTTTCCATTTGCAGTTTTCTTAGATTTTTTTCTGTTGACATCACAAATGTCAACTTAAGCTTTACTGTTGTATCTTTCAGTTATTCGAGCTTTTCCGTTCGACATTTACTTTTACCGTAATTTATTGTCATTTCACACCATCCAAATGTCATTTGAACACTCAGATTCCATTTTCAGTTTCAGTATTTCTTTTAATAGTTATCTATACTTGACTCTCTTCTTTTAATTGTGTTGAATTTTCCATTTTACTTTTTAATTTTTGGATAAAATGATCCTCTGTGGGCTCGGAGGGAAATCTGGGACACTGGGTACTGTCAGGGAGTTTATCTTTAACTAATGTAAGAGTCGATGAGTTTCAAGCCTTTTCTCCTTTGCTGAAATCTCTGTCTAGTTTGTCAGTTCATTGTGGCCTCGTCATTAAAACAAGTGTGAAAAATGTAGTTTCCGTGTTGTGTAGTTTTGTGTTGTGGTGCACAGTGTTAACACACACACACACACAAATTATTTATCCATTAATGACAAAATATTCCACCTCAGACAAAAAACAAACATCCATGAAATGTTAGGCGTGATGAAAATCATTTTTAACCTGAATGTGATCTCATATTTGGGCTTGTTGGAGGGCGAGACGTCGTTATCAGATCCAACTCATGGCTCATGCTTTCCTTGTGTTTTCTCCCGTCTCCTCCTCTGTGTGTGTTGAGGGCGTGGCCCAGTGTCACACACACCTGAATCATCTCCACACCTGCACCTCATCACCAATCAGAGGCCAGTACAAAGACCCCGGCTCTCCTCTCACTCTTCTCAGACTGTTCTGCCTCACGTGTGGTGGACAGACTCTCAGCTGCTCAGTCGTTTGTTGTTGTGCTTTGCATCATATTTCATGTCTCCTCGTGTTCCTCAGAAAACCTCCTGCACTCACAAAGTAATGGTTGTTTAACTTGGTTGTTGTGGTGTAGTTGAATTGTCTGAGGCTGTGCAAAGTACGAGACCAGAGACAGAAATGAAAGATTATATTGAGTCGTAGAAACTAATGGAACAGAGGCTAAGTGATGACTTCAACTCTCTATACAGAACCAACTAATCAGCTTTTACAATCCATAGCCTAAACTACATCTCACAAAGCATAATATCACTGTGAGGACGTGGTATCTTGAACAGGAGGATGAAAATATGATTCTACCCCATCAGCAGTGGAAATTACACCTCGGGGATGATCTATGTGCAGAGCCCGAACACAACGACACACTGGGAAATGTACTGTACAAACGTATCTGTGTGTGTGTGTGTGTGATCCTTGTTGCTGTGGTGAGTAGTTTTTATTTCACAGTGTGTGTCCTCACAGTCACAGCTGTCATTACCAGACATCAGCCTTGGACCAACAATCTACCTCTCCACCACTGCTGCTTCCCTGTATGTGGTCACACTATAGCAGACATAGGCTGGCTGCCTGTAGCATATGGAGCGGCTCAAATCTCCAGCTGTGTCAGCTGATGACAGAGGTCTCCTTAGGGCAGCCACGGCAGATGGATGCCAGGCCTGACATAAGGCTGTGTCTGGTAGAGCTTTACAGGGTAATGATGGGATGAAAGAGCTCCTTTCCAGGTATTGGATTTATAAATGCACCATTTACAAGAAGAGCATTATCAGAGATGCTGTAGAGATCTATATTTTACACAATAACCTTGAACTCAACGTTCATGCAGCAGGGTTTTCACCAGGAAATGGAATTTGCTCATTTGTCATGAGTGTAATTCAGTCGTCATTGTGTGTGGTTGAAAAGCCTTAAAAAAGTGAGCAGTAATAATATTACTACAACTACTGCTAGAGTCAACCTTGGATGGGCATTGACTCAGTGGAGAGAGAGAGGGTTCAAACTGAGTCAGTCGTCATTATTTCTACTACATCAGTTAACAAAAACTTGAGCTCTGGGTTTCTGGTTCAAACTGGTTCTTGCTTTGTGTCTCCACCAACCAGTCCAGTTGTAGTTAATAAGGGTGTGAATTCTTGCGTTATGGCCAAAAAGGTTGTGAGGTCACACTGACCTTAACCTTTGACCTTTGACCACCAACATCTAATCAGTTCATCAGAGTCCAAGTGAACATTTGAAGGAATCTGTTACTGAGAGATTCTGTTCATGAGAACAGGACGGAGGAACAGCAAAACACCAACTCAGTCAGATTATTTACTTCATCTGATCTGTTAGCAGTTTCCTGATGAAACTGTGAGGAGAGCAGCGCACACAGAAGTCAGTCGTCCTGCCTGCTGAGCAGCTCAGTGAGGGCCGACAGGGGCCAGACTTCAAATCCACAGGTGACAAACTGGCTCTCTGCAGGTGCCGTGACCAGTGCAGATGGAGCAGTGTTGACTCTGGTCTGCGCCCTCAGCTGAGCACGCGACAAATTTGTTTCCAAACAGCTCATTTCTCTCTGCTCAGGCAGAGAGGAGTCAGAGACGAATAAAGACCTCACAGGAGGACGTCTCCTCCAGTCACACAACACATTAGCCACAACATATGGTGATAGTGTTTATTTCTGCTGAAAACAACATGTTTTTCCATCACTCTCATGCCAGAGGTGTCACTGTGGTCGTTCCTCCTGTTGGTACTGACTTTGAAAGGATCCTTTCACAACATGACCATCAGAAATGAGGGACTGAATCCACTGCCCTCGTTCGGTGTGAACATGTTTTCTAAGTTCAGGTAAAGATTTATTCTTGTTGAGCTGTGGTGGAGAGAGATGTCAGCAGTCACACAGAAACACCGACTTGAAAAGGACAGGACTCCAATAAATGTTCCAGGTCAAAGGTCCATGTTCATGCTCGTGTGATCTGTTTTTGGACTCACCGGTATGGTCCTTTAAGACTCAATCACTCTGATGAATGAGAGTTGTGGTTGTGTGGTGAGGAGTGAATAAAAGCCTCAGTAAACAGCTCCCAGCTCAGTGACCGCCCAGTTAAGTGGTGGTTCATTAGATGAAATTCACTGCTGTTGTGTTTATATCCTGGTGTGTGTGTTTGGATTGTGTAAGCTCAAACAATATATAGGGTGATTTCTTAGTACAAACAGGCATAATGGAGTGTGTGTTTTTTCCACACTTGGTACAACTGGATGTTGAATGTGAGAGTAAATACTGTAGCTGTGACAGCATTGTTCCATCTTATCGCTGTGGATGTTGATTCTCACATTTTTACACATCGAGCGCTTGAGTCCAGATCGAGGAACAAAGACCCACAAATAAACGGTCTTCTCTCTTGTTGCTGTGGGCGAGTCAACACCTACAGAGCAGTCTGCCTGTTTGCAAACAAGTTAAAAAACAGCTGACAACGTTCTCTGACAATTAATGAGACTTTGTGCTCAGTTTGCAAGTTCCCCGTTGCCTGGAATCCCACAATTCCTTGAGAATCAATTTGCTCGCTGATTCATTGACAACGAGTGAGAATCTCAAGGAAATTTCAATCGAACGCAACTGGACTTAGTTATTGTCTAGGAAGACGTTCCACCTCTCATCCAAGAGGCTTCATCAGTTCATGCTCGCATCTGACCAGGCTGGGACCGGACCAGTCCCAAGTCCAGTTGCGTTCGGTTGAAATTTCCTTGAGATAACTATGATAATATTCACAGGCTTAACGAGTGAGAACAAACTGTTTTCAACCAAATGAGTTCTGGTACTTGATCTGCCTCCATTCAGGGTTTTGGAGCCCTGGTGCAGATGAGTTGATCTGTTTCTGCAGTGAAGACGTCCAGAGACACTTTGGACTTCATTTATTTCCTCAGTGACGTTAAAACAGGAGCCGTCAGAAGATCCTGCAGGTTGAACTGGACAAACAGTTTTAGAGTTGACTGACTCAGAACTGGTGTCAGGTGTTCAAACAGCTGCTCTCACAAAACTTAGTCCAGCTCATTTCATGGCAGCCTGTTGAAATGTTCCTTCACTCAATGTGTGTGACTTTCACAAGTAGCAGCTGTATGTGTGTGTGTGTGTGTGTGTGCCATCACAGGTAACCAAGGAAACAGGGTATGGAGGGTGGTGGTGGCAGTGCTTCCCATTTTACCGTTTGGCCTCTCTCTCTCTCTCTCTCTCTCTCTCTCTCTCTCTCTCTCTCTCTCTCTCTCTCTCTCTCTCTCTCTCTCTCTCTCTTGCTCTCTCTCTCTCAGGCAGCGTCACTTTTTAACTCCAGTCTTTGTCTGATTCTTCTCTTTTGAAATAAAATCCTTGAGCTCCACCTGTTAAATTTCCTCTGTTCATCTCTCTGTTTATTCTTTTTAGAAATCAAACTAATGCTAATGTATGCAAAGTGAGTCATCCATGCGAAAGCCCAGCAAATCCCTCTGCAGTTCAGGGCTGCTGTGTTCTCCAGGCAGGCTGATCCCCCCCTCCCCTCCTGTCCTCACCCCCCTCCCTCTTGTGTAGTTGTGCACAGTGTCAAACTGTCTGCTGGTGCATTGTGCGAGCTGCCCCCCCCCCCCCCCCCCCCCCGCCTCCAGCAGCCCTGTTGTTGGGGACTCGAACAGCTGGTGGGAAAAATCTTATCTTATCTCTGTGCACTTGTCAAGTTAAATCACAGGGATTTCTGCAGCATCTTCGACCCACACACTCACACACACACACACACACCGCAGCTGAAATAAGACAAATCATCAGTCAAAGTGACGTTCCTCATCAGACACACACACACTCATATTCTCTGGGATTTCCTGTAAAGATGGTTGCTGGCCAGTCTGCTGCAGTGTTTCCTCAGGGCACAGTAAGCCTCTATAATTGAGGTTTAGAGGGATGAGGGGAGGGAAGATGAGCTGGGTCACTGCTGGACAGGAGCCCCCCATGGGAAATCAGACCGAGGCGTCGATCTGAATGTATTTTGTCCTTCCGTCTCGGCGTGAGGAGGGAAGACGCCTGGCAGCTGGATGTGTTTGATGTCGTGCTGTTTCTCTTACAGCTTCTCTGAGTTCATCTCTCTTTGTGTTGTTGTTGTATAACCAGCGGCTGAGCTGAGGAGTCCTCGTGTGTCATGATGAGATGAGACAGAATGAACTACATTTGTTTAAATCTGTGAAATACAGTAGGCACAGTGTGAAGCCATGATGTGGTGAAAGACAAACAATATTCTGTAAAGTCTACAAAACTCTTCAGCTGTGTTTTAAAGGGAAATCCTGGTTTATTTCTCATTGATGTGTCCATTCTGACTCTGAAGAAAAATACCGAGGTTTGTTTCAAGCCTTCTACTCATTCCTTTAGCAGAGGAGACACTGGACCTTCCTTTACCAAAGGAAAAGAAAGAATGACGTCCCATGATGCCTTGCAGCAGCGTTTAAAGCGACACACTGTCACAGTTTCACCGTGTCAGATCCACGAACATGTTTTATGTTTGTGACACGATCAGAAACTTCTGAATCCTTCCACACTCTACAGAAATGTATTTTCTCTGCTTAATAAACTATACAATATATAATATATATTATATAATATATAATATAATTTACTCTGGACCCGGCACACTGTTCCTTTTTATTGTTATTTTAATGGATCAACTTTCTCTAGATTCTAGATTCCTTACATGTTATTATATTATTAGTGTTGGACAGGAAGCCTTATTGAATTGTGGACTACAGCACTGAGTTTGTCAGTGTGTCTTCCATGTGTTATAAATAAAGTTGGTTTTAAATTCATGAGCGATTCTCCTTCACGTCTCTTCTTGACCTCATGACCTTTTCCTTTGAGCTCAGGAAAAAGTGGTTAGGACAGGAGATTATTTTGACTACACTCACATCTCATTTCGGATCCTTCACTGTCTCCTGTCTCAGCACCAGTTTGTCTTTGTCTCCCTTGTCATGTCCATTTCCCTGGTGTTAGTTCTTCTGTTTTTTTCTGATCCTACACCTTGTCTTTGCCTTCTCCCTGCCTGTTTTGTCTGCCTGACTGACCGCCTCTGTACTGACCTGTCTCTGAGTCGTCTGCCTGTTTGCTCCAGTTCCACTTCCACAGTTCACTGAAACCACAACCTGTTGTTTTTGTACATACTGAGCTGGACAGAACCAGGCTAGCTGTTTGCCCCTGTTTCCAGCCTTTATGCTAAGCTAAGCTAACCAGCTGCTGGCTCTAGCTTCACATATGGATAAGAGTGGGCTCAATCTTCTCTTGTAACTCTCGGCAAGAAAGCAGGTCAATGAAATGACAAACTGTTGTTCATAAAGACAGTAAAGCGTAAAAACGTCTGTCTGACCTACAGAGAGAAATGTTTATTAGCTGTTTATTCGTCCCTGTGTTGATGACGCTGCATGTGCTGCTCTACCTGGGAACACCACATATGAAGTATTTCAGGGGCACCTTTGCCACAGAGACTCAGCAGTGACACAGCAGAGTTCATTAGAGTGACAGGTAATTGAGTCTGTGTGTGGAGACAGAACAGGACGTGGGTTTGCAGCCGGAGGCCGGGATTCAATCAGCTGCTCGGCCTGAGGCCACTTCACACGTCAGAGAGCTCAGGGATTTCTCCTCTCATGCATAGAGAGGCTGAGAGGGTGCTCACATTAACTCATGATATGTTACACAATAATAATAATAATAAGAGGTAATTATACGGCAGTAACAAGCCAGACTGTATATAACGGGAGACAACAGACCACCAACAGGTTTCATCCTGATTTGAGGTTGTAATCAGAGCAGCAATTTGAATCAGCTGAAACAGAAGAGCAAGAACGCCTCCTGAGCAGAAAGATGAGACAAAACCTCTATCCTCATTAGCTCCCTCAGATATAAACCGGTCTGCTCCCACTTGCTCTGCTGTTCGCCAGTTTGTCTTCAGCAGTGTGTTGCTCACCTTCACAGCCTGGGGTCTGCTCTCTGAGTCGTGTTCGGTTTTTCAGAAAATGTGAGAAAAGTGAAGTTAACAAATGTTTTGCATTCCACTTCAAAACCAGCTCCAGCTGTGAAGCGCGTTGCTGAAGCTGATATGTAATCCTAATTTATTTTTAAATTTTGCTCAAGATTTTCCTCAGAATAAAGAATTTATGAAGTCATAAGGTTCTGTAATAGTTTGAATTGCAATCTACTCCAAAAAGATGTCCTCGACTTTTCACCAGTCTTACCTGAGACAAAAGTCCTAAGGACAGTCTTATTCAGCAGAAGAAAACCTCAGTGTTTACAGGAGGACGACTCGTGGTCACACTTCATAAAACAGCCTGTGACGCACCAAAGGTTGTAACAATCAGAAACATTTACTGATTTAAATGGTGGTAAAGGAAGAGAAACCTGATTCAGACAGTGAACTACACAGTGAGACTGATGTTGATGTCACACACACCGTTTCCCACTGCTGCTGGATTTCATAAGCATCTCAAGAGAGAAGATGAGAGGGTATAGTTGGTTTCAAAATGCCAAAGCGAAACATTCCATAGGGTTTGTCAGCAGTCTCATGATTCTGGGTGTCGTTCAATATTTCATGTTTGTCAGGGGAGTAGAAAGCGACAGGAGGCTGATTAAACCACCTCAGTGTTGTGTCTCCCACCTGCCATTTCCTCTCTCACAGCTTCACTTCAGTCCTCCTCCTGAAATGCCCAAGCGTCTTCTGGTTATCATTTTCTCAGGGATGCTGATATTCATCTGATCACTAAATCCATATTGATAGGACGGCTTTTCCACATAATAAAATGCAGTGAAATGTTGCAGACTTTGTGTTTCATCAGAAGAACCTGTCTTTTTTAAAAAGCAGTTTCTTCATCAAACAGTCGCCACTAAAACAACATGTTCATGTTTATTTTATTAAAAATCAGAATAACATCAGGTAATTAGTTTTGATTGGATAATGTTCAGTTTGGGGTTTTAAAAGTATTTATATATATTGTTTGTCTTTCTCAATTCCAAACAACAGAAAGCTACATGATTAAAGTTTGTACTTAACTTCGCTCCTCTGAAGCTCAGAGTTTTGTTACAGGTACACGATGTGTGATGTATATTCTTATTTTGCGTGAAACATGGCAACACACGTCACATGGTTTCTGGCCAGGAAATAAACAGGAGCAAATGACACTGCAGTGATACATAAATATGTTATTTAGCCTCAACCTCAGTGATGACAAACATCTGTCAGTACATGTACAGTTCAACAGCAGCACAAACACATGTAACCTTCATGAAGGAGAGGATTTGCCAATAGATCGTTGTATGAAACCCAATGGTTTGTTCCTGAGTCTTCATCCACACCAACAGCCAGACTGATGGTCTTTATAGAGCAAACATAAACCAAAGATGATTCAATAAGAAATATGAACAGAATAAAACAATGATCAGAAGCTGTAGATACTAAATAAACCCAGATATTCAAAGCATGGCTGTGAATAAATATGGGAATCAATACATGTATTGTTAGTCCAGAGAGAGAATTCTGGGAAATATTCAACTGTAGTGGATGGCTTGTGTGTTAAGATCAAATAGGTATTGAGTGCAGGCACCCAGAGTAGTCTTAAGTCCTTCAAAGTCAGAAATAGTCCTATAACCAGTCGAGTGGACATTCAGGAAAGAGTTAGAATAGAATTTATCAGTTATACTGAATTACAGTAAAAGTTACAAATGAATAAACAGTTGAAGATTTTAGTTCTGTTATCCATATAAAGGTTTAAAGTTATATCTATCAAAATAATGGCAGATGAGAAATAACGAATTTTAAAGATTATGGATGTCCACCTGAGACCTGGCCAGCCTCCCAGGTTTGATCCAGACCAGAGCCCTGTTTCTGCCCCTGCAGGCTGAGCATTTTAACCGGCCACGACACCTGACATGCAGAGCGAGGAAAAAGAGTCAGAGAGACCTAGAGGGGAGGATCAGACAGCTAGGGTTTTTTAATCACACCAGTTGAATATGTGTTACACCTAAAACATTTAAAGGAACAAAATCCAGTGTTTTTCAACCTGGGTCTTATTCTGCAGACTCTACTCATTCCCCAGCTCATGCTACATTCTTCTGAACTTACCGACGAAAACAGCATGCCTCCTTAAAGTTTTCAAACATATTCGAGTCTGAACATTAGTCATCAACAAAATACAACTTAATCCAGAGGCTACTCTGTTTTGTTTCACAACTGTTTTCCAGAACCCAGTTCATCCAGAGGTTCACTCTACTTATTTCATTTAACAAATCTCACAACAGAGACGCTGAGAATGGACTCAGAGCTTCAGAGGGTCACAAATACCAGAATAAAGCCCAACAAAAATACTGATTTCCTTATGTGCATTTGGACTGCTGTAAACATGGAACCAAATGAAAAAAAAAATCAAGTCATTTCCTACCCCGCTAACTTCCTGGCCAGTCAGAGACAAAGAAACAAAACGCACTACATTTTTTCTTTCGGACACAAACACGTGATCGCCATGTTTACAGAAACGCTTCATTGGTGGTTCCACAGAGCAGATAAGAATAATAAGAGGACTTCAGGTCAGTTGGATGATAAATTAACCTTTAACTTTTAAGATAATAACTGTGCAGTTTCGCCAGATATGGTAACAGTGGTTGTCTCGTACTCACTAGCACCAGGTATGTTGCCGTAGAAGACTTCAAACTTTTATCTGTACTGAGCTAATCGTGCTCAAAAAACTCACAAATGGACATCAAATAAAATTCACCCCTGGAATGAAAATTTCACGTAGCAAAAAAAAAAAAAAAAAAAAAAGGAAAAAACTAATGCCATTGGGACATTTGATGGCTCAGCACCTGCAGGCTTTGTAGGCAAGAGAGCAACAAATTGTCACAATGTGATCAAATAATAGAGTAGCATGGCCTGCAAGAGTCCATGCTAATTGTTGCCCCTGAGAGTTCCCGATTTATGAAATGCCTGGGGTGTTTGGGGTGAGGACGGTGTCATCACACCAACAGCAGGAAGAACAGGGAGAGAGGCAAATGAAAAGGGAGGTGTACATGAACGTTCACACAGCCTGAGTGGGCGGGTGTAAAGCAGTAGGCTGACAGTGGTTTAGAAGAAGACGCATAGGTGCAGGAGTATGAGAGTCTCCGGTATGATGGGGAAAGCTGAAAAGTCTGGGGTATTCTGAGGGCACCGCCCCATCACTAGAACGCTTTCCTGTGGATGGCACGTGCCTGTCTTCTTCATTCCCGCCACACCCACATCTTTTGAAGGTGTCCAGTGATGCTGTAGATGAGCCACCGCCGGAGGGAACAGGCAAGATCACACTCAAAGGTCACAAAGCTAATGGAGAAAAATTAGTGTCACTGATTGAGACGCATCTAGCCACAAATAACTGACATAGATACAACTTCAAGAACGCAGGAAAAAGGTGACACCACCCCTCTGTAAACCTGATTTATTTCACTGTACCTTCAATATCTTATTAGTTTGAAAAGACTTTGCATAGAAACTACAGGTGTAAGGTGTTTTGATGTGTATCACACACCGTCAGCTGCACTGCAAAGGTAAAGGCTCGACCTGGACGATACTTCCCTCAAGTGCGCAAACTAAAAACAGACTGAATTCTTACCCAATCCATGTGGGAGTAGAGCCTCGTATAGAGATTCGATGAAAGAGCAAACACAGGTCACAAAACAACTGTCAAGAAAAGAAAGAAAGGCAGCGTCAGTCTGAACAACACTGCTACAGTCTGACTCACCTTGATCTTCACGCTCTTGCAAGCTCTTATTCTAAAGTGGAAGTAGCTCCTCCCCAAAACCTACAAAAATAAATGGATTCAGTGAGAGTGGGTGAAAGACTAAACACACCGCGGTAGTTGTTCGATCAGACCCATCATCACCGACCACCAACTCGATCATCGTCGATCCCCACACAATACCAGCGGTGGAGAATATGTGCCGGAGGCTCACAACAGACTTGATAGCGTAGCCAGACCTCGTGGATCCCTGAGCTCGCTCCCGATCAGGTCGGGTCTGAAGAGCAGCCTGTTAACGAACCTGGCTGCCCGATTCGAAAGTAAGATTTCAGGGTTAATGGTCAGGATGTGGGAGACAAATGTGGGAAAATATTTCACATGTTGTCAGAATCTGTGCTCACACATTTAAAGTAAGCCCATCAGAGAACATACTGAGCCTCTGTTTCTAAAGTCTCGTCCTTTGGGGGTTGAGAGACAGATAACAGGTTTCTGCAACCACAGACACATCCGATTAGACCCAGTCAAAAGTTATGCAGATGTCATTTCACATGACTTCACCCCTGCCCCCCACCAGCCTCTTGATGGTGGACGACCAAACCCGAGGTGTTAGTTGTAGCCTCCCCTGCGCAGCAGCAGGCGGAGTGGCACCGAGAGACGCCTCTTCCAGCAATGTCCACGCAAGATGATGGAGTGTGGATGGCAAAGCCTCGAGATGGGCACGACGGGTCACACCAAGTTCCCTGAATCCAGCACAACACCGTGGTGCGCCTGTATGCACTGCAGGAAACAGCCCATTGGCCCCAGATCTATGTAACTAGCATCTGTCTGAGGGATCTGTTGGAGAAAGGTCAGACCGTAGTTACTATGATGCAAAAGGTCAGAAACAATGCTGAGTTTCTTCAGTCCTACATGATGTCTCACTGACACTATGAAACACGGTACCAGCACCGGTGACCCTGCACGTTTCCGTCGCAACAAAGACGTGTCAAACCAGCTGGTCGCCATCCAGCTCAGTTTGTACTAGAGTGGAAACAGAACAGTCTCCTCCTGTTGCTTCAACTGTCATCATCCTCCTCCTTCGACCTGGTGTCAAGTGGTTTATGTTTGCAAAATCTCGATTTGGCTCCAACCCAGTGAGGCAGTCAGTGCTGAGATGTCAGACCTGGTGCATCTGGTACAATCAGTGGTATCAGGCTCAGACCCAGGGTTCGTCTATTGCACCCAGTTAAACCAAAACAACACAGTACATTTTCGCTGGGTTTTAAGTAGAAGCTTTTCCACATCTGTTCACCTGTTTCAGCGTCTTCATGTAGCCACTGTACACCCAATTTCTATAGTTTTTGTAAGAGTGTAGTGTGTTAACTGTCATACAGTATGATGTGGTTGACAACTGGCCTTTTTATCAGCATTCAACATTCTTCACCACAAGCAGCCTCAGCTCCACTTGAATGATTAGTCAGCAGTCATGACTCACCCCGATATCACTGTTGACTTCATAAAGGAATACCGGGTGGTTATTTCTCTTTTCTACATCAAACCAGCAACTGGCGACAGAGCAGAGGGTTCTGCCAAGCCGAGCACAGCCTGCAGTATGAGATGAAGAGAGCGGGACGCTGAAGGTCTCAAAGAAAACCTCGGCAGCCTTCTCCCTGTTCTGTTGGAAGGAGAGGAGCCTCAGTCAACAGGACAGGATGCTGCGAATAATAAAGCATGTTGATCAGAATCACTATGCTCGAGTATCAGAAACAGGTGACCTTATTATCACCAAGCAGGAGTGGAAGTGGAGTCACCTCCTCGAGAGTCTGCAGCTGCTCCTTGAGTAAACGCATTGCCAGATCCTTCCATGTCGCTCCAGTCCTCACCCATCCTGCTCCATTGACACCGAACTGACAATAGGCCCCAGCTCCTGATCAACACAGAGGAGACACAGACAGAGGTGGAATTGGAAATCAATACTATGTCGCTTGTTTTTGGCATTCCAGAATTAACAGTATTTCTTCCCAACTTGTGAGTGAGTTTTCCTTGAACATAAACTTCTGGTAATGTTTCAGGACAAAGTGTTTGAGTCACATGCTTCAAAAACTGCAGAGATGATGAAAGAACATGTACATATGACAGCGTTGCCTGAGCAAACCACCAGTTTTATGGCAGACTGGCAAAGAGAGCTGTGGAAACAAACTCACATGACACATCGAGATTCGAAGTGTTTGCCTGAGGCTCAGAGAGGAACGTTATGTGATCTGATGAAAAGCTTTTAGGATGCTGTGCTACCCCATGATTGGTGTAATCCAAAGTTGCACATCAGCAGTATGGCCAGATTAATCTGTCAGGGGCAAACTGTTGTGCAGGGCTCCGCTCACCCCCACCTACCACCACCTGTACGATATATCCTTCCTATCACATTCGTAGTCCAGTGAAACCTGTAAGGTAGAAGCTGAAGTACTACTTTTGTTTGACATAGATGCAGTTATAATAGATCTATTTATCACTTTATATAACAGATTAATCAATTAATGGAAAGAAATAATGCAGAGATAAACATTCAGGCGTAGCAACAACAGGCTGCAGAGAGAGATCTCGCCGTGATGACCAGTTGACAAGACTTTTGTTCACATTGGTACTGATCAAGAGAAAGGTCCAGGTCAATCATGACAGTGTTCTATGTGACCTGAATTTTGTTGTCATCTGGGAACTTGCACAGTTGGTGCAGTAATAGCAGTGCAATGTATCAAAACAAAAAAACAAAAACAAATTTTACATCCAACATTATTTATCTCAAACTGTAGTCTTCCTTCCTGCCTTTGTTGGCACATTGGCTGGCCCATCTTGATTGATACTGACACCACAATACTGGGTCAAAACCAAGGCTTCATAATTTTACAGTCTAAAGCAGGAGAGTGCTGGTAGAGCGCCAACGAGCTTTAAATGTGCTATATATCTAATGTCACTGGCACCGCTTCAAAAGTTCCAGTGCATCACAGACTGGTGTTCCTGAATAAAGGTTAACACACTGTGAGCTCTACTGGAAGCACAACTTCACAGCTTTATCTGGGTGTTTGATTCTGGTGCTGATGCTGGTTGAGCATGTGAAGAAAGCAGGTTGTGTGTGTCTGTGTGTGTGTGTATGTGTGTGTGTGTGTGTGTATTACCTCAACCAAACCATAACCTCCAGCCTGCCATCACGCCAAGACATGCTTTGACGCTTCCACACTGTATCAATAATAATACGAAATAGACAGAGAATATATCTCCATATAACATGTTAAATATCTGATTAATAAGCATGAAACCGATGGATGGAGCCAGTGACAGATTATTATTCTGTAGTTTGATCATTTTATGATAGTGTAAGCCCACCCAGTGACTGCTGTGAATCCTCAGCGACAGACAAGATCTCATCGCTGGATTTGATATTTACCAAATGTGGCTGAGTCACCTCAAGGAAACAATAACTGCCAGGCTTTACACAAGGCAAGTCTGTGATGTGAGTTCTGTGAGATGGCCGGGCTGCCCCGAAGCAGCATTGGGGATCTGGTCACCTGCAAACCCAGCCCACAACCCCTTAACCCCTAAAGCAAAGAGAGAGACAAGACATTCAGGGTTATGTCAACTCAAGAGTCAAAGCTTAATCTGTAGCAGGTGTCTGGAGAAAGAGGGAGGTCATAAGACACAGCCAGAGGCCACCAACAGTCACACACTCATGTTCGACAATCGCCTAGTAGTAGAAGAAAACACTGTGCCTGGCGATCCCTTCTCTCTCTCAACAGCGGCTGTCCGTGGGTGATATAACACACAATCCTAATAGTCAGTGTTTCGATGGCCACCCAGCTTCTTCAAACCCCAACTTCATCCATAACCTGATCTAGAGCCCTAATACCTACTGTGCGAGCAGTTAATGCAGCATTCACAGACAGATGAACAACAGGAAAATAATAGACTTGGGGCGCGAGCTTTTGAAACCCAATGTCCCAAAAGCAATTATTACCACATACACAGTCGTAGACAGGGCATATCCTGTAGGACTAACAGCCTGTGCACATGACTCTCATACAATCTTTGTTGACAGCCCAACATGTTAAGTGTATCAGCACACAGTGAGACCAGGAGATCCAGTTGCAGCTAACGCTCATATTCAGACAAAACCAGAAGATTAAGCAGCTGTCAAGCCAACTGGCTACAATGACTCGCAGCCGGAGCCGGTAGCATTTTGTCTGTGAATCTTCCTTGAAAATCAGAAGTTTACCGAGGGCGACCGGGTCATCACTGAGCTCAGGCTGTAGCAATAGTTAACGCAGCTAACAGCAGCGCTAGCCAATCAACGGCCCCGCCAGCGGGCCTTCGGCTTGGGTGTGGATGAATGACATCATACCTACATTATCAACAATCACAACCAGCTGGTTAGCTAAAATGTCACAGGACTCATGACGGACTGGGTATTTAAGGCGTTTCTATAGATCCGTGCGCATTCGTCCCCGTTTAGTGTTTTAATCATGTAAAAAATAACGCCTGTCATTCCGCCGCCCTCTGTGTACTGCTGCCGCTGAGGGCCGGCCTGCCTCCTACCACTCAACAGTCACGTTGACGAACCCTTGGCTCACACATAAACGGTAAACCAATCACAGCGTTTATTAGAACAAAAGGTACCATGTCAACGAGCAGGAGCAGCATCTTTGTCAGACCTGTGTGAACAGGGTCATACCAACCACTGATTTCATCACCTTTAACTATTTATCAATTAATCAACGAAATACAGTTTAAAAAAATATGAATGGAAGTTTTGACTCTGATGGTGATGAAGCGTTATACGTGCTTATATCATTGATAAAACGGTTTTAATAATAAAGTTGTTAATGTTAATATGTGTTGACAGATATTAAAGCATCACTTGAAGGTTAATAGTGTTACAAGCCACACAAAAGATTTTAGTCCTCAAGTCTGTAATCATAAATGTTAATATGATTAGCCATAAGCGTAGTCTAAGGATATACTGCACGAATAATTAATTAAGAGTTTTAATTGAGTTTGCAGTTAATAAATGGATTTATGTCCAGATGTAACCCCGCAGTCTTTGATCAGTAAATATGTGGTCAAATAATTTAACCAAAAGAGTTTTTTGTTTTACAACACTATAACGTTATTAATTTCACCATATAATCCCACAGTGAAATCCTTCACGTGTGGCTGCAGTGACTTACAGGTGTACTTTTCTGTAACAGAATAGAATAGAATAGAATAGAATAGGCTTTATTGTCACTGCAACAGTTAAGACAATGAAAATTGTGTGTGCTCCACTGCACAACACCAGCTTTATGTATACAGATACAACAGAGAATATTTCACCCATCATACCGCACTCAGCAGGATATTGGTGTCGAGGTGACACAGATTAAATAAGGAGGCAGCAGAGCACCGTTTTCAGGAGGTAAACAATTAAAATGAAGTGTAGAGTCCGAGAGGACTGCTGTATCACCGCAGTGTGCAGCAGCCGCATCATCCACTTGTCTTCCAGTGTGTATTACAAACATTGTTGCTCGGTAGTCTGTGTAAGTGCACACCGGCGTGCCAGAACGTATGGCTGGTCAAAACTGTTCGATCGGATCGTATTTTCACACTTGACACTCAAGAACAACTTACGTTTCACGTACCGTGGATGCAGCAACCGCCGTCACAGCCGCCGACCAATCAGAAAGCTGCCAAATCCTCACTGGGCGGGACTTGTTTCAGCTGCAACCGATTACACAACACAGCATTTTAGGATATATAATGTTAAAAACATTGATATCTGACATAGCGTTATTTTTCAATAAGTTTCTGTAACATTGTAGTGTCATACAGCTGTTTTGCAAACCATATCGTGTTTTTGCTACTGGTTCAGCTTAGTTGCCGTTAACCAACTAGCTAGATGTAAAGTAAACAACTCTTTAGCTAAGCCAAGCTAGCTCCCTGTTAGCTTGCTAGCTTTGTCCCAAGGCCCAAAAGCAGGTGTGTTTTGGGAATTTAAAGGATTAAAACATCTTAAAGTCATGGTTAAAATACACAGACTGGAAGTGAGTGGTTGTTGATTTTGTAGTTGGAACTGAAGTCATTACATTTACTATTGGTTTCAGTTTATTATAAATAGTGCTTCAAAGAAACTTTAGAAACAGTTTTGAGATTGAATTATACGTAACGTGATTCAAATATATGATACTTAATTTCAGAAAGAAATATTGTGCTTTTTACTCCACTCAAATTTATTTTTAGAGCCAAACATGAGAAGCCTACAAAACCAGCAATAAGTAAAACACTCCAAAATTGATTACACGTCGACAAATTACAACAAGTCCCATTATCTAGTGCTTGTAAAGTAAGCACTCTGAAAGGAGTGCTTCTGTATACCACAGTTTTACTTAGTATTCCAGCCAAAAATCGTGTTTGTGGAATCAAATAATGTAACTGGCAGCGATTTCACAGGTCTGATGGGTTCATGAGAATATCTGAGAGAGGTAGCCTGTTCAGCACTGTCATGGCTCCCGCCAGAGAGCAGCCTGAGAAGTAAGACCTCACCTGAGTGCAGAACAGTCAATGTAATGCCTATTCTGCCACACCTCAGTAACAGAACCCAATGAATAAAGGCATTATAATTTTTTAAAGTTAAATCCCAAAGCATCCTCCCACCTCAGTGTGTTCTGTGTTTCGTAAGCTTCCTTAGTATCTTCAGAGGAGTTGTGAGTCTTAGGTCAAGTCACTCCCGGAGTCAATGTGGGTCAGGTCTGCTAAAGACAAGTTTGAAAAGTATAAAAATTCAGGAAGAGTTAGGAAGAAGTGAGGCAGACCAGACTCTCTGCACAGCTGCCTCTGCCCTGTTAGTCTGCATTAGTGTTACTGCAGCTACAGACCAGTATGAAAACCTCTGACACCTTAGGAACTATATGTGTCGTTTGACACCTGATTGGACATGTTCAGTAAATGTATAGGGTGGTTAGTGCGATCTGCCTGCCTGTGTGTGTGTGTGTGCTACTGTTAGACACCTGTTGGCAAAGTTTTGCTACTGAGAGAGATGACTACAGTGCGAGTGGGTGAGTCTCTGCAGGTGTGTAAAGGCTGCAGACTATGATCCCACCAGGCATGTTCGCAGCGCTGGTTGGACGAGAAAGTGAAAAGGAAACAATGGAGGAGCTGTCAGCTGTCCACAGTGTGGCACTGAATACCATGTTATTCCCAAGATGGGTGAGTGAAGCTTTTATCAAACAAACAGGGAGGAAATAGTATTAGTTAGACCGTTTTCAGCGGTGGATTAATCTACATTTGGTCCAGTCTGATTCTTGAAGTGTCTGTTTCTGTCTCAGTCTGCTGGTGGCTTCCTGCAGCAGGTCGACAAAGCCTGTCACAGCCAGTCCCTCGCTGCTGTCGGGGTGGTGGTCGGGACGGTACTGGTCGGCGGCCGCCATGGAGCTGTGACCGTCATGCAGGTGCTCCGAAGTTAACCATATACACTGCACCGAAAGAATAGAAAAAGCAGAGAGTGTTGAAATTGCATCCTCACCTCCTTATATTGTCATGCAGGTTGTGGGTCATAAGAAGGCTGTATGATGGACGAGTCGCACCCACCCTGTTCCTGCTGATGGGTCTGCCCACCATCCCTGTGGCTCTGGTCCTGGAAAGATGATCCGCTGGGAGGATTATATAGAGGCTGTGGCAGACATTTCAAGCAAACGCCAGTTTTCCCCACCAGGTACACAAACACACAATATTGGCTCGTACCACATAGTGAACACTACATTAGTTTGATGATCTACAAATAAAAACAGATTTAGGACTCGAGATGATGATTTGTGAGCACTAGAAACTACAAATGCACTACCCGAATTCCAAACAGAAATCTAAAACAGATTTACAACAAGTATATCCCAGCTTGAATAAATGTCAGTTTATATTTCCAACTTCAAGTTCATAGCTCTAATAACATTTGCTTTTGAAAAGCTTCCTTGTGCAGATAAATGTTCAACACATGTAGATCAGGTTTCATTTGTTCCTGGAGTTTGAGATTCTGAGTCACAGTTGCATTTAAGTGCTCATGGGAAACTTGATGCCCAGCTTTCAGGACATTCATGTTAAGGGGATAGACTCAGACCTGATGCTAGAGGAATTGTCATAACCAGACTGTGTGTTTAACCCCAGGTCGTTATCTGCCCCGAGTCCTGCTGACGGACAGAGTGCAGGAGACTACCTCTCTGTGTCCAGGACTCTGTGTGGCGCCTCATCTTTCCCTCCATCGCTAGTCCAGGGACGGTTGTCGATCGGTGTCCTTTCAATTCAAAGCGTGAAGAGTCCTGGGTGCATTGATAATTGGTGTACTGTATCGTATATTTTACCCCTAACCTTCTGCCAAATCATCAGAATGAACCAGGCTGCTGCAAAACATCAGGACTACCGGAGGGTGTTTCAGTTACAATATGATGACTCTTTTGCTCCCTTTTGTTCTCTGAGCCTGTGGACCTAACATTTGTTGCCGTTGCAGTAAACCGACCCAGTTAGGTAAGCCGCAAGATATTTAAGTACTTCTGTAGAGTCTTTTATTAACTGGAAATCATTCAGTTTCTTCAGCTTCTTTTTTTTTATTGATTACAGCTGACACCACTGCTCTCACTCTTCACAGGGTATCGATTTGTGTTGATCAAAGGAGTGCTGCTGAAGGTGTATTTCAAACAGCAGCAGTACATCATGCGCAGGCTAACAGACAGATCCTCAAATCACCTGTAGAGAGAGAAACCAGAGACGGGCAGAATGGAAGGCAGAGACGAGGACACAGAGGACAGTGGGAATGAGTGGTTTTATTAATTTGGATAGAGAAAGAAAGAAAAGGAGGAGAGATATTATCTGAACCAAATATGTTTTAGCATAAACAGCGCAGAACTGAGGTGAGTGCTACTGTAGATGAGGAGAATGGTTTGGAAGTTTGATCTGCCTTATGTGGAAATAAATCAGAACACTGTCAGCATGATTTCAGCCCAAAATCTCAGTGTACCGCTGTAGAACTAACCTGTAGTAGATAGCCCACATTCCCTGAATGCCCACCTCAGCCTTAAATTTCAGCCACAGGGACACTTGGAAGATGCTTATAAATGAGATGTGTTGCCTTATCTTTTAACATGGTGCCCAAATAAAAGAAATGTAAGTCGTCGTTCAGGAGGAATAGCAATGACCAAGCACAAGAGGAAGACTATGTGTTTATACCCATGCAACTGTGTTACTTTTCTAAACACCTGAATACATAAGACACCTGGTTTGATAATGGGGTAGAGAGTTGATTACGGTAGATTTGTTCATGCGATCATGTGCAGGACAAAGACTTCAGACAGAGATAAACGGGACAATGAGCCAAGGGAATGAAAGGAAATATCATTATTAACTTGGTCAGATGTACAAAATACTATCACAGAAAAAAATTCATATCAATCAGTAAATAATAATTATCATAAGTTTCGTCAAATCTTTCAAGTTTAAAGGTGATTTTTTTTTTCTTTATGGTTGATGATGAAATCTGATCTACTATTCTACGTTCAAACCTTAACTTGTTCAATGCAGACCTCTGTTCCGCAAATACGATTGGCAGCTGTTGATTCCATTTCTGAACATTTATATTTACCATTTGTTATATTTATCCAGGAAAATTATAACGACAGGGATTATTTTATTGCTCCAGCACTGAGATACAAACCTCATATTCAAAATGGGAATATTAACAAGGCAAAATGAAAACAAGAGTAGGTAATGTCATGTTAAAATGACCGCAATCCAGTCTGAAATTAGCCAATGACTGTATTACTTCAATAGTACAAACTGCTTCAAGATATTTTAATCCTCGTGGTCACGCCCCTACAAAATTGATTGTTAAATAAACGGGTGACAATCAGCTGACTTACTGTGTAATGAACCTCCATCCTGATAGTGATGTAACTGACTTTAAACTGACAAACACACATGCAGCACACACACACACACACAGGTATTTCTACCCGACCGTGAAGCCTGATACCTTTTTAAATCGCTTGAATCTGACCTGCTGAATCAGAGCTGCATAGACTGAGAACTGGGTGCTAAGCAGGTGGTAGAACAGAGACTCAAACCACTCATTTCTTACAGTGTTATTGCAACAGATGAAGCAGGGTGTGGTTAACGAAAGAATGTTTCAGGCAAAGCTAAAGCGAGTTGGTCAACCCCTGTTCAGACCACAGGTGGTTGTTTGATTTGCAGATGAGGAAAATATTTGTCTGGTCTAGCAAAAATGCGATTATTTGCTTTGATCTCTTCATATTCTTGAAAACAGAATTTCAAATTGTTAGAATTTATTTCTGATTAACAATGGTGAAAGTCATGCAAGGAGCTCCTGGATCAGAGAAGGTTTAGAAAGTGTTAATTTTTACTTGAAAATTGTGTCCCTGCTTTTGCCAATGAACATCTTTAATTGCAATAATGTGTGTTAAGGGTATGTTGAAAGGAGTTTTATTTTATGTCTTGTGAGTAATTTGTTTAATAAAAGCTCTTGTAAAAACAATCATCAACCTTGTCTATTCTCCATTTACTGAACAGCAACCATGGAACTTCAGGTCTGTTTTTCAATCCTCCTTATCCTTCTCCTGCTCTACATTTGGAGGAGATATTATACTTGCTTTTCACTACAATTATGTGGATAGAAAGCAGGACATGTTTTTTTTTCCAGTAAGAGTGTGTATTGTTCTGTTGTAAATGATGTCATATAATTTATTTATATAACATATTACACAAACCCATGTTTAGTGTTGTTTTATCGGTCGGAAGTGCTCACTGAAGTGACTGGAGAAAATAAAAAATACAAAAATGTGATTTATTTACTGATCCTTAACGGAGATATGGAGGTCCTTTTCCTCCGTTTACTGATTGTTGCGTTTAATCTAAATAGCTGATTGGCTAATTCGGTCGCACTGGTCGTTTGAGCGAGTCAGAAACAGAAAGGGGAAAGAAGTGCCTGTTACAAAAAAAACAACATGTATTTTGGATGAAACCCGCTGCATTTGACGGTTCAATATATTTTTTTCTGCCAAGGAGAAGAGTCACATTGTTTGGTTTACCTGAACCTCCACAAATGGAAAGGTGTTGAGAAGAAAGACAGAGTGGGGGAAGGAAAGGTTAGCCTGAAGACCGTGTTCATGCTAAACAAAATGGCTGGAGCCACATCGGTGTTTCGAGCCAATGTCAAAACATGAATTCGATATTCGGGGTTGTACCGTGAGCTGCTGTGTGTTAACGGTGTTATCATACAGGTGGTGGCCGTGTACGGCTCCTTACGGAGGATTTACTGTCCGTGGCCAGTTCCAAACTGACAGAGCTCTAGTGTTTATAACGGAACGTGGCGGCCTGATAGACGACATCACAATAATCAAAATCAGACAAACTGCAGCATCGAGAGCATAATTCAGTTGACAGTCATAAACTAATACTGTACTGTCTGTGATGATGATGTGTTGCAATAGTATCAGAGGAGATTCATTTGAGGGTAAGAAGTATTTATTTAGTTAAAGCCAAGAAGTATCAGTAGAAAAGTACAAAGTAGGGACTAGTATGAAGAATTAAACCATCAAAACAACCAAAGGTCTGTTTCTAAAAAGCTGCGCTTAAACCACAACATTAGTGGGATAACTCAGGTTTGCATGTTCCAGAAAACACAAGCATCACCATCAGATACTTCTCAGTGTCAATCTTTGATCGGTTTCCTTCACTGTGTCAGTTACCTGCAGTGACTCTACCTGTGTGTGTGTGTAGATCCTCAGGATGACTTCAGAGATCCCGATAAGGTCAGACTCACACTGACTGGCTGACGCCAACGCCGGTGGACGCCTGCTTCACCACTAACAGGTAAATATGGTTGCTGTGCATGTCCCATTCCCGACAAAAGCTTAAATAAAACCTGCAAACAGCTGGACACTCAGTGGGGACATGGCTGCCTTCTTAACTGTGTGATTTTACTGTAAATTCGTTGTGTTTATGTTTGTTTCCTCAGAGCACCCTGGTCAGTAAAGAGCCTGAGAGCATGTTGGCCCACATGTTCAGAGAAAAGGTGACGCCACTCATATAACACTCTTTATGTCTTCAATGAAGAGAAATGATTCAGCTCTTTATTTTACTTCCTCTCTCTGTCCCGTCATCTGTATTTCACTCAGATGTCTGGGGGGAACAAGCAGGACCTCAGGGGCTCACCTGATAGATCATAGTCCAGACCACTTTGAACCCATTCTGAATTATCTGAGGCATGGACAGCTCATCATCAACCTAAGGCATCAACTAATTGGGTATAAACAGACACGTGTTCAAACATATACCACGCCCAGATCACAGGTGTTTTCAACCCTGTTATTCCTGCTGCAGTGTGCTGAGCAGCCGCCTCTTTGGTATTGAGCAGCTCGCTGAGCAACTGGAGACCCCTCAAGGCAAAGGTGTGTGAGTGTGTGAACCAAACATTTAGATTATGAATATAATGTATTCAGTGCCAACAGTTTGACCTCCATGTGTTTTTCCTGTTCGTCCCTCTCAGCCCCCGACGACCACTCTCCTCTGACCAGAAGGAGTTCATCAGATTCCTGTTAGCCACTTGACGCACTGCTGAAGAGCTATGTGTCAGGTAGACCGCCAACTGTTAGCTGCATACATGAACCCGAATCTCCGCGAACCAAGTGTGCACAGTCCCTTAGATTCTTTGTAGGATGTCTGCAGGTCCCGCAGGGTCTGAATTCCTCACCGTGCAGACTGTCCTCGCCTGGATCTGCGCTACATCAACTTTAAGATGGCCAATCTGAAAGGAACCAACCTGACCCACGCCAACCTGAGCGGGGCAAACCTGGAGAGAGCAGACCTGTCCATGGCGTGTCTCGATGTGAGTTGCGTTGGCTTTGTCATCGCTTGGTACAGATCCAGTGGAGAAAATCTGAGCACCCCTCATCAGTGTGCTTCAACGCTATTCCTTTTCCTCATGTTTTTATACACATTTCTGTCTACACCAAAACTCCTGAACGTAGTAGAACCGCTACATCTGATGAATCTGTGTGTGTGTGTGTTGCAGGGTGCCAATCTGCAGGGAGTGAAGATGCTGTGCACCAACGCTGAGGGAGCCACACTGAGAAGCTGTAATTTTGAGGATCCTGCTGGAATCAAAGCCAATCTAGAAGGTTGAGGCAGCCAGTCACACATCACGTGTTCTTTAGATAAACCCAGATACATTACGTCTCTGTTGAACTTACATGTGAATGTGTGTGTTGATGTTCTCAGGAGCAAACCTGAAGGGTGTGGACATGGAGGGAAGTCAGATGACCGGGATCAACCTGAGAGTTGCCACATTGAAAAATGCCAAACTGAAGAACTGCAATCTGAGAGGAGCTACGCTCGCCGGCACGGACCTGGAGGTGAGAACACACACACACCACACACACACACACACAACCCAAATGAAGCAGGCCTACATCCATCTCATGCTACAAACGAATAAAACATGTTAATGGAAACATCTTAAAACCTGTCCCCATCCTGCACCCAGAAAGTTCAGCATGAACTGATCTGTCACATGCAGATATCTCTAAATCAAATCTGATTTGAGCGGTCAGCTGGTGAACACAGTGGAGCATTTTATTTAACTGTATTTAAATTTCTCCATAAGGTCAACTTTTGTTTTTAAATGGGCTCTATAAATAAATTGATTTTGAGTGCTAGGGACTTTTATTTTGGAAAGGTCCTAGGACTTCCTGAAATCCTCCCAGGTCCAAGCTCTGTTACACACTCGGGTCTTTTAATCTTTTTCTCCAGAACTGTGACTTGTCAGGATGTGACCTTCAGGAGGCAAACCTGAGAGGCTCCAATGTGAAGGGAGCCATCTTTGAGGAGATGCTGACTCCTCTGCACATGTCTCAGAGTGTTCGGTGAAACACCACAGTCTTCCACGTAGTGCTTTAAATCACAACATACTGTACGCTCCTAAAGCTACGGAGAGAAATGAGTCTCAGTATCTCTGACTAATGCATGTTTCATGGTCCACAGGTAAAAACAAGATGATTAGTGAGTAAATTATCTTCATAAATGTGTCTGTGGAATATTCTACAGTTATTTTCATTATCAGTTAATCTGTTAATTGTTTTCTCTAATAGTCAGTTAGTTATTTAGTTTAATAATATGTCCAAAAATAGTGAATAAATGTCCAAGGTGACGTCTTCACATGTCTTGTTTTGTCCGGCCCTCAGTCCAAAAGCCAAAGAGATTCAGTTGACAATGATAAATAAAAGCACATCATCATATGTGAGAAGCTAAGTACAGAGAGCCTGAAGAACAAAACATGTGTAACTGTCCAAATCCTCACAGTCTGGACTGTAAAAATCCATGCAGAAAAGTCCGACATCTGGGGTTTTTTACCAGCACCTGAAGGCAGCATCTATTTGTGGATCAGAAAATGTGAAGAATGTAACCCAGTCCATAGGTTTCAGGTTGTCTGTGCACACAGGCCTTTATTCACAAATCATCACACAGGTTTGTAAATCTTATTTTTTATCTTTGTGTCTCATGAAACACACATTTATCTGTAGTACTGAGACTAATTTCCCTCCTTCTCATGATGACCAGTAAATACCAAACCTTGTATTTCGCTCTGAACCAAACACCACCAAGTGTCGACATACGTCCGTTAGACATTGAAGCATGCTGTTGAATGTCATTTTTAAAAATTTCTGCATCTTCTTTGGGGAATGAAACAGTTGTACAGCAAAATGACAAACGTGTTTGTAGGTTCTGAATGTAGTGTCAAACTGTTTATAGAAGTAACAGTGTTGAACGCAGGTTTATGATATTCATAAGCCCTCAAAACTCTTTTGATTAGTTTTTAAAGTTGGTTCAGATACATTTTAATTAAATATAATAGTTGGCATGCTGAATTGTGGGAAGAATTAACTGTATATCATTGGTTTAACTGTTCCAGTGCCTGCAACACTGAAGGCTTCCTCTGCTTCAGGCTGAAAATATTCTGCAGTGTAATACTGAGAAACATAGTTTTTTTATGACTGAAATGGAAGGTGGAACAAATACTAAAATTATGAGACTTAAAGTATAACTGGTATTTTTGAGCTTGGTGCAGTATTGATTAAGAACCGTGTACCAGGCCACCACCAACAGCTGCTGTAATGTAATACAATGGACAGTCATCCAAGTCAAAGTTCGTCCACTAAAGTGCTTATTTTTGCCACTGACGGCTCAGATTGTTATTCTAAGTGTTTGACAACATTATGATAGGATTCCTACAGAGACAGAGTTTTTTTATTAAAGAGGAAGATCCAGAAACATCTCTGTATATCACTACCAGACTCCATTGACAAAAACAGGGATTTTACTGAGCAGAACACAGGAGCTGCTGGAATACCACTGCCTCCATCTGTTAGTGTGTTTGTGTTGCTGTGTGACTTTCAGTGGTGGATGAAGTAATCAGATACGTTACTGAAATAAAAGTACCACACAATAAAACAAACACACTAACAGATGGAGGCAGTGGTATTCCAGCAGCTCCTGTGTCCTGCTCGGTAAAATCCCTGTTTTTGTCAATGGAGTCTGGTAGAGATGTATTTATGGGAAAAAGGTGTTTTATTTTCTCAGAGGATGATAGTAATAATAAGTGTGAGGCTAGTTAAGACCAAGACCTATATACTATACAATATGTTCAGTCTTTGTGAAATTATGTGCAAGTATTTGAACAAGCTCCTCCTCCATCATATTACCTCTGACAGGTGCTAACTGAAGCACTTTCATCCTTCGTGTTGTCTTAATTATTTTGTGATAAAAATGAAAAGTAAAAATGCCTCATACAACAATTAAATATGAAAAAGATTGTGCACATTTATATCTTCAGTATATAACAAAACGTAAAACTAAAAGTCAAAGTCAGATGTGTTAATGTTAAAAAAAGAGTTTGGACGTCATGCTGATCATTTAACTGCTGTTTTGATACACATGATGTTTAGTTATTAAAAATCTATTTTAGTAGATGTCAAATCCTGCTGAACAGTGGCGTGTGTGTATAATGTTTTATATGTCTTTAATTCACTGGCTACAAGGACTCATTGCACGTTTCATGTAAACTGGTGTGAACTGTGAAACCACAGAGGTGCTAAACCTGAACTGTCCTGTCTCCTCCTCTTCTGCTGTACTCTGGTTATTTTATGAGCAGGATGTTTAATAAATGTTTTTCTTAAAACTTCTCTTGTTCTCCTGCATGTTTTTGACAAACGCAGTAACTGATTCTCTGGTACATGTGTAGAGTCAAGAAGAAGAGAGGAAAAGTCTTATTTCATCATTTTCTGATTCAGTTTTATAGATTGATACCTCGTTACCCCAGCAGAGGGCAGTGTTACCTCAGTGGTGCAACTGTTAACAGTAAAAGGTTCATTTAAAAGTGTTGGCATCCCAGCATGAACATGTGCACCACAGTCAGTGGCAGACATACTTAGATTCAGTGTAAACAATACTCTGCTTCAAATGAAAGTCCTGTGTTTGATTAGAAATACAGATGTTTATCATATACAGTTAGGTACAGTTAACAAGATAGGAACACAGGACAAGCTCGCTATGCAAACTTTAATTTATTTCCTGAGAGGTTTCTGCACTGGATAACTTCCTCAGGTTTCTGAGAAGAGGAAAAAACCGCTCTTTCCACTTTAAGATCATTTAGGAGCAGCGACCGTGAGTCACAAGTAGATATTGCTTCATTCAAAGGCACCTCAAGCCAGAAAATGTTGGGAACCACTGGGTGTAATTATCTCATTAAATAGGCCTAATATCTTAGAAACTGATGATGTTTAGTAGGAAAAATCTAGCTAGTGACTACAGCTGTTAGTTAAATGTAGTGCAGTACAACAACACAACATTACAAGTGCATGAGCAGAGTGGGAATAAACAGAGGCTCCATTCTCCCTGTTACACATCAGTGAACCATCACAGTGATTCTGAAGCTGAGAGTTTAAATAGTTAAATGGATAGATGGTGTAACAGTAAGAGGTTAACTTCAGTCTAAATGATCTGAGTTTCAGATTAGTGTGATTCTCTTAAAGGATAAATCTGATGTTCTATATAGTATAGTACATACAGTTTCAAGTGTCTGTTCCTCGTCTCTCCTCAGGCCTGGTGGTGTCTTTCCTGCAGCAGGTCACAAAGCTCTGTCACGGGCCAGTCCCGCTCTAGTGAGTACTGGTGGCAGCAGGACAATGTGTGTGGGATTGATTTAAAATAAAGTACAGTGTGTGTGTTCATGGTGATGGAGGACGAAGCACAGATGAATAAGATAAGAAGATTTAGCAGTACTTGTTAGTTGGAGGCACTTGTTGTCTGTACATGGGATTTGTTCATGAGGAGAAAAATAGATTCATCCGTTAAGTACCAGCACTTCTTCTCCCTGGTGTTGACGGAGAACACCATCATGGGCTTGAGGCCAAACCTCCAGATCCGGGCTCTAACAAGCCCTGACCCCAACCCTCCAGCTTCAGTTATTTTCTGTCTTGTTTGCAGATGGTGATTGGGCTGTGGTTCCAGTTTTCATCTGTGGTTTATTCATGTACACATGCATTCTGTTCTGAGTGTAAACACAGGAACATGTAAACATTCAGCCCCAGACAACACACAGCTGGAAATCAACAGTCGATTTTAGCGCTCATGATGGAGCTGTGCTCCCTCTGCTTTGCTATGTCTGTTGTCTTTTATCCGACCTCAGCAGCGTGATGTGGTGGTGCTGTTGACATGGGGAAATGAGGCTGTGGGTGGAGGGGCTTGATTGGTGGTTTTGTAGTGAAGACACAACACCAGTTGGTCCAATCATAGTTCAATACACATCCAGAAACCACAGTCACAGTTATGAAACAGACTGAGAATCTGGTGTTTAAAGCTGCAGTTAATGACTTTGGCCACCAGGGGGCCGAGCTCTGGTTTGGTCTCCACCAACTGTCTCTTTAGCTACGGCCTCTCTCTCTCTACAGGAACCCAGTCACAGGTTCCACATTTGTTTCATTGTGTTCCTAGAACTGGTCTCAGTTCAGGTTGGATTAGATCAGATTACATCATGTACTCCTCTTGTTTTGATCAGAATCAAATGTGTTGTTCAAAACTTTTATATAGTGGGAGAACTGAGATACAGTTGATACATCTACCAGAATCTTTAAAAATGACCCCCCCCCCCCTTCATCTGGCAGAGGAACTACTCATGGTATTATACACTGATACTAGTGTCATCATTTAATTAGTTGTAAATGTCTAAATACTGGTTTATGCAGCTTTAAGGAAAAGGATGGATATGTCATTTTGCAGCTTGGATCCATGCAATGTCATCATTTTTGACTTAACCAATATCAGCTGAGTGGTGGCCTGGCTGGTATAAAACATCCCGACAGCTGCCAAACACAACACACCCCCAGGCTTTACTCACTGTGTGTTATAGGAAACTGGAGGGTGTATTTAAATTCAGCCCAAAACAGGCAGAAAAGCTGAGTTGCTTCACTCTGTGTTTGGGCGGACTGTGCTGGGCTGTTGGTCTCATGAGCAGGAATAAAATGTATGACTGTGGGATGAAAGTGTTTATGTTGAAGTGGCTGGTCTCTGCACACCTCAGGGCTGAGCGCGCTTATTCCAGTTCAGTCAGTAACACTGGTGGGTTTCAGACGGCGTGGTGCACGCAGAGGGATGTTTGTACTGCGAGGGTTAGAGGGTCTCTCTATAGGAAGATTCAAACCAGCATATTACACAACCTGGGCCAAAAATGCAAACAGACTTTTTTTGTCTAAAGGCGGGGAGTCACATTTTCTATGACTGATATGATGGGACCAAGTTGGACCAGATCTGTTCCAGTCTGGGTGGGTTCATGTTGACAGACCAGCAGTGTTTGAAACCAATAAAGTTCCTTCATGTTGATAATCAGCTGCTTTCATCTCTCCCACTGTGTCCTAAAAAACAAGCCTAACTAACAGGGCTTATTCACCATAATGTCAGCTGTTTAAATCTGATCCGTCCACATGTCTGTCTCAGTGCTGTAATGACAGCAGCCCACTCAGGTCTGAGCTCATATGAATACATGACTCACTGTCACGTTTGTTCCACTGACATCACTGGAACATCTGTCTGTCATCTCTAATACTGTCTGTTTTATTAATATGAGCAGTTGGTGATTATTATCAGGAGAGAAACCACCTACTGTGTATAAATAAGACGACTAAAGTCCCGTTAGCAGCTGCTGGAATCAAGTGCTGTGGTGTCAAAATCTTTCCAGCTCTCACAGTAAAGATGCATTTCTAACCCTCAGTGATACAATGACCACATTTTATAGCCTCTTGTTTGCAGCAGAAACGTGTATTATCACCGTCTAAGTTGCTGTGTTGTTTATTTCCACATCCAGCAGTTTGTGTTTGTCTCCACCTTCTGTTTTTGCTCTGTGTTTGGTCTCCTCCTGCTGCCTGCTGCTCAGCAGGTCGAGGACAGAGGCAGTAAAGCTGTGGTCCAGACAAACACTGAGCTGAAACTCACTGGAGAAGCTGCAGGTTCATCACTGTCACACACTCCTCTCATATTGAAATTTCTTGAAACGTTCACCTGGACTCAACGATGAACTGATCTGAAATTCTTGTTTTAATCTTCTGTATCTCTTGTGAGTCAACATTAGCTGGCAAACCATTTTAATACCACCTTAAATGGTGGATACTTCAAAGTCATTTCATACCAAGTCACGCGCAGCTTGATCTGTACAGTTCTGCATTTATCAGGCTCTGCCAGGCCACCTTGTTACCTGAAATGATTTGCTGTGGCACCACCATATATCCTCCACCATAATTCAGCCTGTCTATATCTGTGCAGCACGCTGCTGTAAATAACCAGTCAGTTTGCTGGGTCACAAGAGTCTTCAGGTTTTCCTCTGCAGCTGATCCAGATGAAGCTGAAGGTGCTCTGAACGGCCAGTGAAGACACAGGAATATTAAATGTTAACAACAGATGGAGCTTTTATTTAAGAGCTTTGCTTTGTGTGTGGGTGTTTTTATGGCTATATTCTTCATGTGGGTGGGTGTGCATGTGTATGGGCGTGTGTCAGTGTGTGTGTGTGTGTATGTGTGTGTGAGGGATGTGGCTTTCTGAGCTCAATGAGGGAACATTTTCTTCAGGCCAAATAAAGCTGCCCATGTAAACTCCACATTCCAGAGTTTGTGGTGTGTCTGTCTCAAACTCTCTCTTTCTTTCTTTTGCGGAGGGAGGAGGCAGCGAGTGTGTGTGTGTGTGTGTGTGTGTGTGTGTGTATTTGTTTGTGTTTGTTGAGAAATACATTTTTGAAGATCTGAATCAGACTGACATTGAGTTTCACACACTTTCTGCTTACTGAAGCAAAATATAAAATAAGAAATCCCTGGTCTTCTCTGTGTGCATCAGAGTTTCTTTGTCTCAGTGTATTTAAAGCTGCTGTTGGATCAGATCATCAGACCCATAAAAAAAGAAAGCTTGTCACACAAATCTTATCACCAGAGATACTACAAAACAAAACATATTTAGAGAGCGGTATAAACGACCAGTTACTGCACGATGAAGTACTTTTACTGTGATACTTTACATGAAGCTGATAATACTTGTGTAGAAGATGTGAGACTCTTCGACCTGTGGCTGTCAGTGTCAGTGTCACATAAACAAGATGGAAACATTTAGATGGAGTCTTCGTGTGTCTGTCCCACCCATGCACCAGCAAAACCTCCAGCCAGTCCCACAACAATCTCCCGGCGGCTGCAGCCTCTTCGACCTGAGGGAGGATGCGCTCATCCACACTCCTAGAAAGAACCACACACAAACATGTGCATGCACACACATGTTGACAACTGAATTACAGGCATATGTGCAGTAAAAGACCACACAGGGCGTTATCACACTGAGGGGTATAAAACTCTCTCTGCTTGATTGAAGGCAGTTCTGGAAATACACACCATCACTCACACACATGCAGCATTACGGTGCATTATCATTCTGCCCAGCCCTGAACGTGGACTCTGTCATTAGAGAGCAGCTCAGTGAGGTTAAACATTTCGCTAAATTTACACACTTTCCTCACTGAACCTCAGAAGGCCTCTGGGATGTTCCTGTGTTTGGCAGCGTGCAGCACTGACAGAGATACAGAGAGGACACGAGGGTGTGTGTGTGTCTGCGGGGTGAACTCAGAGCTGGTCAGACATGGCTCAGCCTTCGAGGTCACTTGATTTGCATACATGGCTTTTGGGCTCTCCACGGCTGAAGTGGACCTGGAAAAAACCCCAAACACTGCACCACAACACACTGCAGAGTCCAAGAGTGAGCGAGGAGGAAACAGGATCAAGGACTGAGCAGAGCCGCTCTCAACTTCAACAGAAACCGTTTCAAGTGACCCAGATTCTGATCATGTATAAATATTTAACTTTAAAGCAACATGATGTGACCATATTAAACCATAAACCCTCAGCTTCAGAATCACTGTGATGGCTCAGTGAGCTGTAACAGGGAGAATGTTGCTCTGTGTAACTGTGATGAGCTATTCAGGCAGCTAACCTGACTAAACACTAAATGTAGACCACACACTTCTCTCTCTCTCTGCTGTCTCCCTGCTGTGTTGCGGTGACCTTTGACCTCTGGGTGGAGCCTCAGATCTTCAGGACTTCTGGCTGAAAATTAAAGCCGATGGAGCTTTTGCTCCTCGACTCTGAACAGCCTCCAACAAAGAAAGAAAAAAAGCCTGCACTGGTCACATCTTTAAAAAGCATCTTAAATCCATTTGTTTCCCTCAGCTTTCTCTTGATTTTGTAGCTTTTTACTTTGTGGGTTGTGTTTTGAAAAGTTCTGGACAAATAAAGTTTGTTTGCCTGCTTGAATCTGATGAGAAGAGCACCTGCGTTTGCCACTGAACGCTGTAGGAGTTAAAAGTCTTGAGGCCGGGTTTGGTGACCAGGAATGTGCTTTTTTATTGGCCTGGCACGTCCTGGCTCTGCTCTGCTCTGCTCTGTCCAGAGTCTGGGGTTTGGCTCCGGCTCCAGGTCTGGGTGGGTCCAGACTGGTCTGACTGTGTGGTTTAACAGGGTCAGTAGTTAGTGCTGGGCTGGGGCTGGGGATGCTGTGGCTTTGGCTCACCGGCTCACAGAGACATCTGCTCTCATAGGGAATGTCCAAAATAATGACTGAATATAACTCTGCTCTGCTGTCAGAGGACATGTGTGCTTCTCATACCACTTTACTGCTGTACACACATTAACATTTCTGTTAACTGTCTAAGTTGTCACTCATCTGGTCACATGACAGCAGTATATGTGTGGTTGTATCATTTGATGGGATTGTTTATGGAAAACTGCATCCTGCCAGGGAAGAATGCTGAAGGCAATCAGCTCTGTTTATTAGAAATGCAGCCAATTAACAAGCAGCCATTAAACCTATGTGCTATAATATATCAGTGGAACCTGATGTTTGGGTCTGTGACTGAGTATTAAAGTGGATCTTTAAGTTTTCTCTTCTTTTAAGGGATGTACTGGAGAGTAGCTGCCTTTACCACACTGCTGCTGTCGCGTGAGCACAAATAAAATCAAATGATGACAATATGGAAGGAGTCTGTGGTAGTGATGAACCTACAGCTTTACACAGCTTTACAGTGAGTTTCAGCTCAGTGTTGATCTGTCCTCTACCTCTACCTACAGTGGAGCATTTAGCAGCTGAAGAGCCAGAGATTTCCCCCCAGGAGGAGGAGGAGGAGGAGGAGGAGACCAAACACAGAGCTAAAACAGAGGGAGCACTGGACTGAGATTCATCAGGTGGAGACATCAACACCACTCTAATGGTTGGATGTGCAGTTTATTTTACATGAAACTCAGTTCCAGGTTATATAAAGAAATAGCCCTTACAAATAAACAGCCATGATTTAAAAAGGCCTATATATTTATATATCTATAAATACGGTATGTCGAAACTTTACATTGGGTTACTAATGGATGCTGGATACAAGACAGGAAATAACAGTCCCCCCCATCATCCATCACACTGTAGTGGTCCTAAAGAAGACACATGAGCCAGAGAGAAGCAGGTTTGTACACCACCGTACACAGTGGCTTCTTTCCTCTTGTCTCAGTATATTAAATGTGCAGCTCAGGGAGGAAAACTCTCTTTTCATGTTATGTTTCTTTACACAGTATAAATAACTGTTGAATAATGTTATAAAACTGTGGCTCTGTGGCTCGTTCACTTTGTAAATCTCTGTGCACATCAGCCTTTTCATTCTGCTCCTGTCTTCACATATCCAGAGGCTGTGAGTAGCTCTTCATTAACTAACAGTAATAAGTTAAACAGTCGTGTTCTGTAAAGTACAAAGTCCCTTCCTGCAGTTGGATTTGTCCTGTTACAGGTGCAGGAAATTTACCACAGTGGAACCACTAAAGCTACAGTAAGCTGCAACCACAGAATAAGTCACAGTTCAACAGGAATCAAACCCACATCCTCAGACCATTTTTATCCTCCAGTGTTTCACCACACTTTGATTTAATAATGTCCCTGGGCATTAACAGTTGTATATACTCCAACAAACATATTTATTTAGCTTTAAAATTCCTCTCCTCTCCTGACCCTAATATAATCCACATGTTCCCAAAGTATTTTTTCTGCTTCTTTACTGTTTCTATGATAAACAAAAAAATATTTTCACTTGTGGGATCAGTGCAGCAGCTGCAGCCGACTCAGGAATCACTGACAAACGTTTACTGCATTCAGAAAGTTTACTGTCAAACCCAAGTGTCCAATGGCGTATGTATGTATGTATGTATGTATGTTTATGAGGCAAAGGGCATTTTAAGTTACTCGGAAAACGCTGTTTCTCCGGCTAGTCGGAATGATTACAAAATTATTTACTCAACCTCAAAGTGCTGTCGGTCTGTCTGACCTTCATTCATATCTCAGTCAGAGAGCCACAGACACTTTGTTTCTTCACCGTCCTCAGAGGATCCTCTCTGGTGGATTCATCCAGCGCCACCATCAGGTCACAATGTTCACTCTTCAGGAAGAGACATCAGAAATGACTGAGTATACATACACACACACTCCTCAAAGGGATTCACGTTTTACTCTGTGACCTGCTGTGTCATCCTGACGTCAAATCCTTCCCTTCATTCACACCATCTAACATGGTGTGTAACAGTCTGATTCACATGATGTTTGCTGAACATGATAAAACCTTCATGCACCTCTAATTAGTGATTTCACTGCCCCTCGTTCTTGGTCTTCCTCTGCTGTCGTCTGACAGAGCAGCTGCTGTAGGATTCATTAGTAAACTCTTTTTTTGTAAGCACCACCTCCCTCTTGTTTTCCAGTTTTCTGTATTGTGCCTTATCTTGGAGCTGGATTCATGTCTGTGGGAGTGTAGGAATATGAAGTCATAAAACGAACTGGACCTTCAGCTAAAATGAAATGAATACATGATGTTGAGGATAAAAAATGTGCGAGATTCAGTGAAAGATCAGCCATGATAGAAAGTTTCAGACAATACTGAGTCTGTGTTCTGCTGTGCACTCACAAACAGCCAGAGGCTGCGCGCGGTACGTGTGCCAATCTGCCAATGAATCCACAAAGGAATCCATCTGTGGGACATTCACTGTGTGTGTGTGTGTGTGTGTGTGTGTGCGTGTGTGTGTGTGTGTGTGTGTGTGTGTGTGTGTGTGTGTGTGTGTGTGCTGGGCGGTGATGTAACCAAGGCTTGCTAGTCTAAACAGCTGATTATGATCGATACAGGAACTTTGAGATAGAAACTTTCTCCTCATTCCTCACGCACATCAGGTTTTTAGGTCTCAGACTGATGTTGGTTTCTGATCATTCTGTTTGTTTCAAAATCAGTTTTACAAGCAACAATTTCTTATAGCAGGCAGGTTCCCAGATTTACTAATGTCTCTGCTCATTGTCGGTCAGTCCACCGCTTTGGTTCAGACTGAATATCTCAACAATTACTGGATGCAATTGTGAGAATTTATTTATTCTCCTCAGGATGAACCCTTCTGACTGTGTTGATGCGTACTTTTAATTTCACATGTTCAGTGAAATATCAACATCTGTTGATGGATTGGCACAAGGTTTTGATCAGATATTCATGGTTCCCAGAGGATGAACTGTTTTAGCTGAGCTTGGTTTATTTTTATTTCTGTGTCTGACAAACATCTGGCTCATTCATCTGTGTATAAATATACGACTACGCTTTCAACTTGCAGGCAGAGCAAAGACTGAGTGGGAGGAAAATGAACTGACAACAACGGCTGAACATGATTGATCATTAAAAACTAATTTTTTAAAGCATAAAATGCTAAAAATCACGTTAGCTACTCTAAAACGTGAGTTCGATCATCTTCCCTGAGGTTTCTGTGTTAAAAAGCAACATGATGTAACTGTTTAACCTGAAATCTCAGCTCAGAATCACTGTGATGGTTCCAATGGTAACAGGAGAACAGAGCATCAGTCATTCCTCTGCTCCCTGAACACCTGCTGGCACTCTATGTAACTTTAGTTCGATCTCCATGAGAAGTTTGTAATAGTGGTACAGGTTTTGTTGCCTGAGCGATTGGCGGTCTGTGTTTTCCATTATTTCTATTGCTTCTAGCTGTCTGTTCAAATATCAGAATAATGTGACTTTAGTACCTGATGAACACACACAAAATGAAGTTACTTGTTGAAGCATGAAACAGCAAATGTGCACAACATGAACTAACGAATGAAGGTGTGGTGAACTTTGACAGGTAGAGCAGGACCAAGATGGAGATGAGTAAATGGGTAAATGAGGGCTTTTCAGGTCCAGCTCTGCCCTGTTGGTAATCCAGCCTTCTTCAAATTGAACCTGGTAAACTGCAGGCTGATTTTATTTATGTTTGTTTATTTATATTTTTCTGCTTTAAATAACCTTTATAAATGTTCTAATCTTTAACAGGTAGAAACCAGTCATCTCTCTGCTCCTGCAACGGGAGGACACACACACACACACACACACACACACACACACACACACACACACACTCAGGTGGAATGGCTCCTGGGGAGGTCCATGCATGAGCCCGGATGGATTGCCACTCGAAAATGGAGAATATATTGGTGGCAGTGGGGTGTAATCAGTGGGGGGTGAGCTGGTGTGTGGAGGAAACTCCGCTGGAGGCGTTCCCTCCCTCTCCGTGTATTCACTATGCCGTCAATGACTGCACTTTTCACGTTTCCTCAGACCGAAGGGCTCGTTTGGAGTAGCGGCGCCGGGACTTGGATCGCAGCTTCTGGTGCGTTCAAGCACCCATCGTTTAACAATACACACCAGCCGCTCTCCAGCGTCAGGTTTTAAAGGTTGGTCTGTTTAATGATCCTGCTCCAGTAAAAAAAAACAACTTGTATCCAGTCGGTGAGAGTCCCAGGACAGCGGATTAGGTAACAGCAGTTCGACTCCTGACTCCACGTCCTCGGATATAATTTATCAGCTGATTGGACCAGCTGACTCAGAATTTAGTAACATTTCTACGTTAAAGCTCCGGTTCTCTAAAGTAATCCAGCGGTTCTCTAGGCGCTTCGTGACTGTGTAATGAGCCTCAGGCTCAGGGTCTATGTTCCTGCTGTGGGACCAGGACCTCTGAGGAAAAGTAAACCAGCTAAAATACTCTGTTACATTGAAATGATACAAAAAAATATAGGTATTATTATTAACGAGTGTCCTTAAGCTATAATAAGTGATGGTTCATGCAGTAAAGTGTCTCATGTGATTTTACCAACTGTTTGTAGATTATTCTGCATTAGTAGTTGTATTTAGTCAGAGTGGAGCTTATTTGAACTGTTGGGAGGTTTAATCTAATAATTGCATCAAAGAAGTTGATTAGAGACGACTGGAAAATCTCTCCTGCACCGTTTTTCCATCTGTTTGTTTTCTTTATCAGGTCGTGTTCAGTGATTAATTCCGAATCCTCATTAGGAATTATTTTCACATACAACTGGAAAATGTCAGTGAATAATGACCTTCGACCTCATCATGGCTCCTGGATCTGATTCAGAGTTTGGTTGGGCTGACTGTGAAACAGGTTTAAATTCCTCTCAGCATGGTTTTACAAAAGACACGCTTTTATCTGGTGAAGCTGCAGAAACCCTGCGAGCAAAGTAAACAGCAAAGTTCTGAGATAAATGTGAAGGGTAAAAAGTAAAAGAGGTTTCCTCTGAGGTGCAGGAGAAGTACAGAGAGGAATAAAATGCTCCGTCAAAACTCAGAAACTTAACTGAAGCACGTGCTTGAGTAAATGTATTTAGAGGCTTTTTTCACTGCTGACTTTAAAGTGTTTCTACTTTTGCTTGAGTAAATGATCTGACTGTTTCTGTGACTGTAAACAGCCTTTTAGGTGAGTTCATCTTGTAGTTCAGGGCTGAAAATAAGTCGTCTGTGCTTGCTCAGCTGCTGGCCTGCCTCTCCTGCCCATAGTCGTTTCCAGCAGCAGTGCTTAATGAGACTTTTACAGTGCGTGTTACTGTCACAGTGATTTGATAGTAATTGTCTCTGCTTATTGAGCTGGTAAATCATTCCATTCGTGGTGTCACGCTGAAGGCTGAAGCATGTGGAGTGTGTATGAGGAGTCTGATCACTTTTCCACTCAGTCTGCCCATAGCTGGGGTATCCTGCAGCAACATCCTCCAGATCTCCTCTCAGTTTTTAATCAATCGAAACACTGAGGCTGGTGCAGTTTGGAGAAAGTAGCCCTTCCTTCACCTGACGTCCTCTTAAACTAACTCTCCATGAGGTTTACAGCCCTGTGCCTCCCAACCAGCACGTCTCTTCCTGTTTGGCGCCTGCTGTACGTTGTTTTCCAGCCTGTGGGACGGGTGGCACTGCAGTTGGTGTGTTAGTATGACAACTATTCAGAGCTGCCAGCCTGCTGCAGAATGTGGTGTGTAGGGGTGAGGCCTTCAGCACGGGAAGCTCTGCAATAGAGAGGGAGGAGGAAGACGAGAGGAAGTCTGTTATTAAAAGCTGATGAATAGGGGACAGAGTCTGAGAGGATTGCCGGGTTTGCAGAAAGAGAGAAATGACCATCGAGCATGCACAGACAGGACTGATCAGGATCAAGTTAAACCCAGATCAGCCTCAACAGTGAACTGCTGCACTCGCGCCTCCGGCTGTGTGTGTGTGGTGGTGGTTTCACTGACTGGACTGGTATGATGATCTCAAACATATGACACGTCTGTGCAGCTCTTTCTTGTTTCTTATGGTCTGACATATATGTTGATATGGATCTCTGTGTGTATGAGCCACAATCAGCCCAGGATGTACACTATAACAACCACAGCTTTCATTCTGGTGCAGGATGTTGTATCTGAATCTGAAGATGTGTGTGTGTGTGTGTGTGTGTAGGAGGGAGGGGGACAAGTGCATTTTCCAGAGAAAGAGCCAGTGTGTAAAACATGAAGGTTTTTGTGACGCTCACATAAAACACTTTAATGCTCACAAGTTAATTTAAGAGACTGCGCCTGTGTGTGTGTGTGTGTGTGTGTATTAATTATGTCTTCATAAACCCGGCACGCTCCACTGTTACACTCATCGTACTCAGGGGACACCACCCTCGACCACATGCACATGCTCTGCACACACGGCCGACATGAAGCTGGAGGACGGGCTCAGTAATGGGATCAGGATCAGGAGCGATGCAGCGCTCGTCCTCTGTGACGTCCCAGCTCAGTGACGGCAGCCAACCACTGTCCATCTTATTTATGAGGCTCATAACACGATGAGTGTCCTCCTGTATTTACTGTCCTCAACGACTCCTCCTATGTCCGGGTCGTTTTCACTTCAACAGGAGGGGCTGGTGTATCTGCTGGTTTTAGTTTGTCTGTTTATGTTGTGTGTTTCTGATGAACAGACCTTAGGTAATGATTAGTCCTCGTTCACCACGTTAACATTCTGACATCCTGATGTTAGCATTTAGCTCGAAGCAAGCACAGCCTCAACACTGTCCCTAAAGAATGACTCTATAGGTCGTTTAAACGTTCACCTGGTCGGTTTTTGTCCGGGACGCGACACCGATGACTCTGTGCTGTTTTCATCTGCTGATCAGCGACAGCAGGAGTCGATGGTCTGCAGATTCAAAGCAGGGATGTTTGGGTTTCCTTGGTCCAGTGTCTTGGCCCTAAACCACGAGGCTGGTCCCTGGTGACGTGCAGACTACCTGGACATTTTCAGCCCTCAGTTGTGAGTAAAACACTTTTGGTGGAAAAATAATTTTTGCATTGGGTCTAAAGGAGTCCAGCCTTACTGGGACTGTGTTTTCCCCTCTGAGCTCCCATACCGGAATGTTTTTTACTGTTCCTTTGACGGTGACATGCAGCAAATGGTGTCAGTGTCTGCCTGTTGCTTTGGGCAGCGTGCACGTCCTGTATGTGTGTTTACTGCCACAATGTTGTGTTGACACCTGACAGATGTTTAGTGGTCTGGGTGAACCCAGAGGGGGAGGCAGGGGCGTGGGTGTCGAGGTTTATGGGTCCACATCACCACGTCTTCACCCACAGTGGCTGGCTGCATAGTGTGAGCAGCAGGAAACACTGGAAAGCAGGGTGAGCTGCTGTTTGGGGGGTGAGGGGGTGGTGGGGGTGAGAGACAACAGACAAGTCATTCACATTTCCATTTTGTAAAAAGGACCAGGCTGGTGTCAGACTTCCATCAAATCTAGCTCAAATTTAAACTGAATCTCAAGAATTTGGCAAAAATGTTAAATAACTTTTTCCATGTCCGTGTTGAACATTTGATGGCTCCATTTTTGGTGTTTTTGGTCTTTTCTTAGATTTTTTTATGCGATAAGAAAAAACATGGAAAATCTCAGACTCATCCTTTAATTTGCTGATTAATCAATACTTAGAATATCATTAGTTGCTGCCCTGCTTCAGTGATATGATTTGAAACCTGCTCTGAAGGTTGAAACTGATGCTTTGGAAATGTAAAGTTCACCTGAAGCTTGGGGAAAGCAGGAGGGATAGCGAGCATCTTGTCCTCGGGCTGCCTGGACACAGGAGGTCACAGGGTGAGGCGGTCAGAGGAAAGAGATGGAGTGTGTGTGTGTGTGTGTGTTGATGGGAGGATATGTGCTTGAGCGTCAGGGTCTGATCACTGTAGACTACCTCTGCTCAGAGCGTGAGAGAGCCCAGATCCAAACGCAGCCCACTTGGGTCCCCTTTTTCTTCTAAGCCAGCTGGTCTGGCTTAAATATCACTTCTTTCTTTCTACTTCTTTTAAAAAACAAAACAAACTTTTCTTGTTTGATAAGGGCGATTGACTGAGCAACCCACAGCTGGAGCTGGGAAACTCTTCCAGGTGAAGACAGAACAAAAGCACTGTGAGTGGACGTGACGGCGATGCATGGTGTGAAACACTGGATTACTGAGCAGGTGTTGAAGTTGGAGCTGAGAGGTTGCCATAATACATCCAGCAGATATGTGTTTTGGATAAGCAACAAATCTCAGTCCAGTATTCCTCTGTCTCTGTGTTTGTTCTGCCCACCTCCTGAGGGAAATCTCAACTTCTTTAGCTAAATGCCCTTGTTCACCAGCCGCTCTCTGACCGAGAGAAATCAGCAGTGATGGGGAAGCGTAAGGTGTTGAAACCACCCACAGGAAAAATGTATGCATATCTACTGTCAGATGGATTCGTAGTCTGAGACCATGAGGAAACAGTTGGTCTCATATGCGAGGTGTGACTTAACATACTCGCTTTGGGAAGGTCATACGACTTTATTGAGTGTAACGTCATTATATTTCACAGATGATTTATCAGAGCTTTATTAAACTGAAAACAGCTTCCCGCTGCAGCTGATCAGTGAGAGTGAAGGTGCAGGTTTTAAACCAAAAATGCTCCATAAAGCTGGAGTGGCACTGAAGCACTGGTGATAATTCTCTGTTGTGGGTTTGTCATCATAATCAGTGCAGTTTAAATATTGCCAGCATCCAGCAGCTGGGGGGTCGAGCAAATCTAGAGCTGTCTTTAGTTTGTCGGTGAGTAAGTGATTGAGATTTGACGCACAGTAACATGGTTTTAACGCATGATTTTATTCTGAATTTGAGTTGTGCGCTCTGAATGTACTGCATATGTGCACCAGTGCAAACTGAATGTTGTTTTTCAAATTTACTCACCTTAATTAATTAATTAACTATAATTCAACATGAGATTTCCAGATTGAAGCAGTTGCTTCCAGTATGCTGTGGTGCCACAGCACTGAAGGTTCACTTTCTACATCTGTAAACATATCTGTGTGGTAATCTGTGGGTCTAGATTTTGTTGTTTTACTGAAGTCGGTTCGTCTACATTTTTAGTTTTCCATGATGTCGAATCGACGCCTTTAACTTTGAATATAGTAACAGATATGGTCGCTAAGCAAGGCCACAACCTTGAAAACGCTTGATGATAAACTTGATAAATGAAGTATAAACAGACAGTAATGTGGAGCACAAAGAGCATCTAACAGTTTCCTCATCACAGCTGCTTCATTGATTTTATTGAAAAATTGAAGTGCTCAGATTCATTCATTTTTTCTAAGGTTTTGTACAGAACTTTCTCTTCACTCTTTCCTACAATAAATGCAAATAGATCAACAGATAGATTGTAAGAAGAAAGAAAGCAGCATGGGTTGGATACTTTTCTGTTGATGTAGAGGCTAATGAGGAATAATTTATTTAAAAAACTCATACTGAAGGAGCTCCACTATTATACTGCACTATAACTACATTTTAGCCTTCTTTAGCTCATTGTTTTGGTTTCATAATCTGAACCTTTAACAGCCGCAGACGCAGCCAGAGAGCAGCTTGTGAACACAGGAGGAGGAGACCTTCAAATACAGAGCTAAAACAGAGGAATATTAGATACCGCCTCATGAATCATCATGTTTATCTGATTGCCAAGTACATAGGTGATTGTTTGCTGCATGAACAGACTCTCTGGATGAGAGTTTTATTATTTGAGAGATATTTGTGATGACTCTGTGACATATTTTCCACAGACCCACCTACAGTTTTTGCTAGACGTCACAGTTTTTAGGGTTTTATGGGTGAAACATGCAAGAATTGCTCAATTTGTGGTTTGTCTTGCTTGTTCTTTTTTTTTTTTGCCATCTACTACTTCTCTATCTTCCCTGCACTTTTATCTCTGGTGTGACACATCTGGTCATTGATAGATTTTCTTGGCCCCATGTTTCACATTTCAGGCTATGTAAAGGTCATACGACCCTGAGCGGTGGATGTTTAGATGTGTCGACGAGACTCCAGGGCCAAACAATATTTGTCAGAGTTTAAGGTTTCTATAACAAAAAATAAGTATATGAATGTAACTGTAAAGACTTTATTCAAGCACTGTACTTGAGGTGCTCTGCTCATTTTACTCCACATTTTCTACTTTTACTGCTTTGGCAACAAAAAATATTCAACTTTTACTTCTACAGCTTTATCTCTCTCCTTTTCAAAAGACTTTTAGCTTCTACAAGACAAATGCCCTACATTAAAACCATCAACTATAAAATATGAATTACACAGAATGATTTCCCTCCCAACTTCCTTTCACATGGCTCTACTTTAAATAGCGGTACTATCTCAGATTTTTCTTCTTTCTCCTGTTAATCTGTACGACCCTCAGATTTTGGGAACTATGGACTAAACTCTAACTGTATCTGATATAGTTAAACTAGCTACACAGGAAGGTAGCTGAAGCATCGATGACTAGACAAAGATGTGATAACAGAGAGAATTGTTATTTTTACTTTTGATACTTTTAAGTATTTTAATTGCAGTACTTTACTCAGCTGGAGTTTGAGGCAGGACTTTGAAACTCTCTGTACTTTTACTCAAGTAAAGTATCTGAGTACTTCCTACCAGGCACCACATGTGATTTAATTGGCATATATCATGTTAACACAACTTTAAAATGACTTTAATGATTTTAGATAGGACACTAAACTCTCCATTCTGTGAGGAACAGATGATCGTGATAAGTGAAGGCAGTTTTACTTTCACTGGGAGGCAGTAGGAACTATAATATAAGCAGCTAATACTCTAACTGTTTATAGACCTGCTAGTAAATATTTATTCAGTTTAAAATAGTTCAGCAACCTTTATCTCAGCTGTGACTTTGATTTCATCAGATAAATTCCTACTGTTTCTGTCTAATGCGTCGTCTTTTTCTGTAAGGGCTTGAGTGCGCGTAAGCCTGATTATGTGCATGTGTGTGCCTCCTGACGCTTCAGGTGTCACTGACAGCCTGAGAGGCGCGTGCTTCAGGAGGTGACCACTGGCAATTTGAACCGCTGGACGAGAGAGGAGAAACAGAGAGAGGATATGCGTGGGACTGAGCGGAGAGGTAAGAGGCTGCTTCAGGACCTGGTGTGCCATGTAAAAGCAGCGGAGGGAGATGCGGGCGCGGGTTGACACGCCACAAAACATGGAAACAGGAGTGGTGTTGTCCTGTCTCTCTTCCCTGAGACGCTGAGACGCTTTCCTCGCCTCCTGCCTCAGAACTTATTTCATCTGTTTCAGCGTCGTTTTGCTGCTTTTGGTCGCTGCTGAGCTTGCTTCACGCTGCTCGGTTCCTGCCCATGGTGTGAGCCCCTCCCCCTTCCTCTGGCAGCCCGCAGGAGCAGTCGCATGAACCAGCATTTGCTGTTTTTATCACAGTAAACCTGACTTTTTGGCTGTTGCTCAGACAGGTCTAGAGAACAGATGTACCTTTTATAGTTGCTGTCACTGAACAACAGCTGATTATTGATAATTGTTGGTTTCAGCCTGACAGTTCCCCATGATGGAATAATACCGTGTCGGAGGTTTCTGTGCTTTTCTTGACACAAATTAAAGAGATTAAAACTATTTCCAAGAGTAAACTTGATGTGTGTGTATCTCCGGGGTCCAGGCTGGTTTACCTGAGATGGTTTTTATCATTACTGTGTTGAGGATTTTAGAAACACTGACCATTATTTTCTGTCTCTAGTTTTATGTGCCTTCAGTCATATTCAATCTGGAACTTTTCATCGCCCTCGCTGGCGGGCCTGGAAGCAACACGCCTCTACCTGTACAGCCTCCTGTGTTGTTCTAATCAGGACTGTTCTCACTTAAACTCTTTAGTCTTGTTGCTTTAAGAGCGATTGAACTGATCAAACAGCTGCTGATTCATTTTCTGTTGATCGACAATGAAGGACTCAGCTTCTCTCTTTATGCAAACCTTTAAATAATACAAAAATAAGAAGTTACAGTAATATATTACCTTTTTAGTTCTTTTTTCTCATATATACCCTTTAAAAACATTTTCCCATCAAACAAACAAAACAACAAATTTTTCTGATTATTCTGGATGCCATCGCAAATGCAGCAGTACTTCTGTACTTTTACTTTCAGCAGACTTTCATCCATCGACCAAAAAATGTTTAAACAGGATATATATATATATATATATATATATATATTTACACATATACATATGTGTATGTACACACATATATGTATATGAGGAAAAAGGACCAAAAGAGTCCATTTATTATTAGAATTATTTTCTGCTCATAGTGTTTCTTGGTCCCTGAAAATGACTACACAGATATTCATTTAGTCTCCAGTTTGTGGAAGCAAGGAAGAGAGGCCGTGTATTGCGCTTAATGCAAGGATATCACGCTCATGCTGAGCATGTGGTGTTTGCCACAGTGACTCATTCACTGCTTATAGAGGGTGTCCCCAACCAAACCACATGCGTTAGGATCAGGCGCCTGCCTGCATCTCAGACCTAAAAGGGACTTGACCAGTAACTTAACCCGTATTGTTTTTTAAAGTTAAACGTGTCACATTTCACCTCCGCCTCAGATTCCCTCAAGCACACCCAAACACTCTGACAGCACATACAGGTGTTGGGAAAAGTTAATTATTAGTCTTAACTCAGATGCTCACACTGACTTGAAAGCCCTGATTTGCTCCAGGGAGAAATTCACTGTTTCCGTAGGCTTATAATCTATAAATGCGACATGTGTCGCCACAAACAATCATCTCTCAGACGTTTAGATGCCCCAAACTCACCTCCAGCCCAGATAATACACTTGATGCTGCGCCCAGTGATAAAGGAGACTGTACAGAGCTGTAGCCTCCAGTCAGAGGGCTCAGATAGAGGAGGCCTCTTATGAGAGGCCGGTTGTAAACACAATACCTGGGCCGCAGTCAGGCTGTGTTGCCGCGGTTGTCAGTGATTGTCATGTGGTTACACGGTCACAGACTGCTCAGTCACCGTGATCAATAAGAAATCAGGTCATTTGCTGCTGTTCATAAGCAATAAGGTGAAAATTGCGATTCTCCAACCTGAGGATCTGCTCATCTTGTATATCTTTGAGTCGTTGGTCAGATAAGGCAAAACTGATTTGAAGACGCCGTTGAACTGTAATTCTTTTTATTTTCACTGATGTTTTACACACTCAACTAATCAGGTGATAATGAAAGCGATCAGGTGCAGCTCTGAACTTTACGCTTCCTCAGGACCAAACCAGTGGCCGGTTTGGACTTCAGACAAGTTAAGACAAGTTCAGATTGATCTCTGATCCTATCAAACTATTGGTTTTAGATTTCTCACCATTAGATGTGTTGATCAACAGACTGTTCTGATACCACATACTTGTTTTGATCATTTTTCATGCAGAACCTACCAAACATTTACTGATTCTAGTTTCTCAAATGTAAAAACCTGCTGCTGTGACAGTAAACTCAATATCTTTTGACCAAAACAAGTATTTAGGATTATTTAATTTTTATTTCCATACTCTTTACATACACTTTAATTCTATAGAACAAACAATGAGCTGAGAAAATAACAGACAGATAAATGATGGTGAAAATAATAGTTGCAGCCCTACCTTAGTTTTGCTTGAGTATTTTGGGAGTGGTGCGTTCAGGGACTCATCATCATCAACAGTATCAACCTGATGACAGTCAGCTGTCAATAAGCTCTCCATTCAAGGTGACAGCAAACTTAAATTCTCAAAACAACACTTGACTTTGGTCATCACATTAAAGAAAAAAACTGGGAGTTAACCGTGAGTTCGCGTGTCCCTGAATGCGTGCACCACTGTTTCTAAATTCTCCATATCAGGACCCGCATTACACAACTATTAAAGGTAATTGTGAGAAAAATCTGACTTGATGGATTACTTTCTCCAGGCAGCCTGTCTCTGCAGGTCCTCAGGTTTCTCCCAGTACTCCTGCACTGGCTTAGCTCAAATTTATTTGGGAATATTCGCTGCGGTAGTGGGGCCGACGGGCCCCTGAGGGTCTCAGGCCCTGGGGCCAGTCACCTGCTTGCCTAGCAGGTAGCCCAGCCCCCTACCATCTGGGAGGTGATTTCATAGTGCAGTGAAATGACTGAGCGGGCCGTGTTCAAAGAGGAACCCAGTGTGACTGTGGTGTGAAGTCCAAAAGAGGAGCTGAGCCAGGTCTGAGAAATGTGACGTCACTGTTGAGGCGGAGTTAGAAAGACGGTGAGCTGAGCAGACCTCCGCTGCAGGCTACATTAGCGTTGCCAGTATCACACCCCGATCTCCCAGCCAACTGTGGGTAGCGTTGATGGCATTCTGGGCAACGAGACTGCTTTGATTTAGAACAATTAGATCCGAGTCGGACAGTTAGGGACAGGAATCTGTAGTCCTCCGGTTCTGAGTCTGATTGTTGGATTCTGATTCGACTTGATTTGAATCCAGTCTCTACCTGTGTCTGTCTGTTGTTTACTGTCAGCTCTTTCTGTTTGTTGTTTTTGAATCGATGCAGAGTTCAGTTCCAGGTAGATCTGTGATTAAACATCGAGCTTCCTGAGTCCTCACCTTCCAGTGATGGGAGCCACCACACGGGACCATTCATGCTGTCCATCCACCTCCTGTCAGGAAAGCCTAACACCCCTGCCCCCACACGCCCCCACCACTCCTCACCACCTCACCTCCACCCACCCCTCACCTTCATTCTGATGCAGAGTGTCCTGCCAAGGAACACAAGGGCACTGCCACATGTCGCTCCATTAGCTGCTTCTCTCACACAAACGCACAGCTCACAGGTGGAGACTGAGCACAGTTACCGAGCTGACATACTTGTATTGTCCTGTATTTACTTCCTTCAGGACAGTTGTACTTTAACTTCACTACATTTCAGAGGGAATTATTGTAGTTTTATCACTGAATTTGGTATCGACAGCTGAAGATTTTACACACGAAAACAAAGAACTTTTGAAATATGACGTAGATGAAAGGTATTAAACTACTTACAGTGTAAACAGATGGAGTTTAAATCATCAATCAGTGACCCAGTTAGTTAATTAGTTAAACTAGTCAGTGATTGTTTGACAACTGATGAATCAGTGACGTCGTTTTTCATAGTTTCAGCCCTCCCACTGTGACTCATGCATCTTCTCTGCATCATGTCGATAAACGGAATAACTGCGAAATTTGAACTGTTGGTCAAAACAAAATTAAAGTGTAGGTATGAAAACCACAGTCCCGCTCTGTGGAGAAGAGTTAAGCTGGCTCTCTCTGCACTTTCTGAGTAATTTTAAGTACACATTCTGATAATACTTAGAAATACATCAGAGACAGAGAGAGAGAGGGAGAGCAGCAGAGGACGGCGTGAGATGGCTGATTTCCATCTTTTCCTCTGCTCAACAGTCGCTCTCTCTGTCTGTGAACCAGAAACCAGTCATATTGTTGTTTGGGGGGGTAAAAAGTTCATTCTTTTATTTTTGGAGTCCTTCTGTTTTACACTGAGTCTATAAATAGCTGTTAGCTTCGTGCGTGTGGACGTGGGTGTGTGTGGGAGGAGGGAGGGTGAGTTGGGTGGAGATCTGCTGTCATCCTGGAAAAGATCAAACTCTGCGTTAAATCACATCCACAGCCACGGCACACACGCAAAACTTTAATGCGATTCCTCAGCATCTCGCCCAGTCTCCGCTTGGCCTAAAATTCCCCTTTACCACAACATGCTGAGTGTGCTCGTCCGCGAGCCTAAATTTAAACCGTGTTGATCCTCAGCGTTTTCCCGAAGCTGTTAGACCCACAGGCAGCGACCAGACTCCAGATATTCGCGTAACGCCCGCTGGCATGTCGCTGTCGTCAGTAGACGACTCTTTTGATAGTATCACACATCACCCGCTTAATCAAAGTGGTTTGTTGTGGCAAACACATCAATTAATCAAGGTCAGTTCAGACCTCACTGTAGAAAATAAGCATCTGTCACACAGAGGAAGAGAACTTACACGGAGCAGAGATTATTAGGGCTGCTAATAATCATTGATTGAGCTGTTGGTTATTGATTCATTTTTTAGTCTATAAAGTTTTAGAAAATACAAAGTTTCCAGTGCAAAATGATTTGTCTGAGTGTGTTTTTTATGATCATATACAACAGAAAAGCAGCTAATTTTCACATTTGAGAGCTGGAAACAGAACGACTGTCTGAGACACAATTATAGATGTTATGTCTGTCAGTTAGTTGGACTTAGTGATAAACCTAATGCAATAAATCCTCTTCAATGAAGGTTTTAACGTAGACAACTAAAGGCAGTAGTTTGTGGTGCAGCAGATCAGTTCCTCGCTGGTTTTGGTCTTTTTATAGATAATTCAACCATCCTTTTTACCACTCACCTGTGGTCACTGGTGTTACAGCACATGTGTTTTCCTCCCATCTTTCCCACACGTAAACCATGAAAAGCAGTGAATACACCTTCAGTATGCCTCTGTCAGAACACAACAGAAGAAGAACAAACTCTACAGTGTTTCTCCTTCTGTAAGCCAGAAGTCACAACCTCCAGTTAAACCTTTGTTCATGTCATGTCAATAAATTAAACGTAGGACCAAGAAATTTTAAAACCAGATGAAGAGGTGAAAGTGAGTTCAGTGTCTACAGCTGCAGCCTGGCGTGTCAGTTACGTGTTGTCGCAGAGATGAGCTGAAACGATCAGTGGATTAACTAAATTTATCATTTCAGTTATTTTTCAAGCAAAACCAAAAGTTTGATTGTTCCACTCTTAAATGTGAGAATCTGGTTGTTATTCTTTGATTCAGAGTGAAGTGAATGTTTTCACCAAAATGTGTATCAGACCTGTTATTGTTAATGAGTGAAGGAAATCATCTGAAGATGAACTGTTGACCGCTCATTATTATGTCCGTAATAGTTGTAGTAATGATGATGATGGTAATTAAGAGATGAAGGCGATGAAGCAAAAGAGAAATCTTTGAAGAAGTGCTTGAACCACCGTCATTCTTCTCCTTTTGTTTGCAGACAAACCTTCGTCATCTGTTCTACGCCTTCTGGCTAAATCCCACCTCATTCTCCGCTTTCACCCGTGCCTGAGGGCTGTCACCTCCTGAATGCGAGCACACCTTTTTCTCTCTCTCTCTCTGTTCGCCTCGCTGCTGCGATGACGGCGGGAAAAGCTGCCAAGACAACCTGTCGTGTGTGTTTGTGTTTGTGTGCGTCTGTCTCAGCATGTGTGAACATCCAGTTAACTCGGCGACCCAAGCTTTTAAGCTCCACTTCAGGAGCGAGACACGGGTCACATGGCACACACACACACACAAACACACCCTTCATGCTCTGATACACCTGCACAGGTCTGTCTTCACACACTGGAACGCATATTTCACTTTGTTCTTGCTCTGTCGCCTTGTGCTGCTCATGCGGGAATGCTGGGACTTTTTGTATGAAACGTGCTCTATAAATAAAGTTTATTGACATGAGTCTCCTCCTATCACGATGCTGAGGTTTGTCTCGTCTCAGTTCCACCCAGGAGGCTGGCAAGTGGTAAAGAGCAACTTGTCCTCAAATGTGGTTTTTCTAACCTCGCAGATGTTCTTACACAGAGCACCGTGCAGCCAAACTCATCACTCTCTTCTTTATTTGCACTGACATGCTCGGTTGTCTCACCTTCCTGTGCGTACAGTAACCCTCCCCGAGGAAGCTGGGTTATGCCGTAGATGCGGCGGCAGTGAATGGAGTCGGGTGCAGACAGACAATATCTGCCTGTCTGTGCATGCATGGCGTGTTGAACTTCGCTATGATACCCACACGCCATCCATTTTTCATAATTGGACGTGAACACATGTTTCTGTCTCAGGGTTTTGTTTTGTGGCCTTTGTCGCTTCCATCGCCTTTGAAATGGCTGGATGTTTACCGCACCTCCTCAAGTGTGACAGAATCTGTAAACCGTTTATCTCTTCCTCTTATCCCTGTGTGGGCATGTGTACATGACCAGGAACGATGCATTCTTCATTTCTTTTAACCCAATCGATTATGTGTTGTTGTGTTTTTTATTCGCAGGAGCCAGCCAGCAGTTTGGGATTGAAAAAGGAAAACCGTGAGGACCTGGAAGTCAAAACGAAGGAGCCAGAGGAGAAGATGGTGGAAAAAGAGAGAGAGCAGCGAAAGAAAACAAAGATGGGGAGGAAAGATTCAGATAGCGCGGATTATGGATGAACGAAACAGACATGTAAGCATGCAGAAGACAAGATGCCAGTTTCACATGTTGGTCCTGTAACTTTCACATCAAAGCTACAACTACAATCTTTGGAAACAACCAGCATAATGCATACGACACAGAGTACGACTGAGTGTGTATATGAGGGAGTGTATAAAGGTTATTGATAGAAGCTGTCCCTTTAAACCTCAACAAGAAACGGCACAAAACAAAACACAGTTAACAAACGCTACAATAAAAGAACCATAAAACCTCAAAACAGCTTCGTTTAAAGCCCGACAATAATACCCTCATCCACATCTGACCACGGCAGAGGAAACAAACATGGCGGACGACGACGTCACGTGTTTGTTGTCTTCAGCCAGTTGGTTCCTGATTGGATAGTTTGTTCCACGTAATCACAGAGAGCGTGCCTGAGGGTAAAGTTCCACCTGTCGATCCACGAACAATTAGTGAGAGGTCACCTTAGGAGATTCAATATCTAAATGAATTCAACCATTGCAGGAGCGTCCCCGCGATCTTTGATCGCCACCAATCCTTCGCACAAAATAAGTTTTAAAATCCACCAGTCGCCTCCCGTGAGAGAACAGACTCGTGTTCATGTCATTAAACCGCAGCAGTAAAACTGTTTGCTCGTGCACCAGGTGATAAATATCATCTTCATGTGAACATGTTGTCATGTCAGAGGAACGAACGCCAGATGAAACAACCAGCAGTGTTACATCTTCAAACACACATTCATTCAGTGTCTCTTCCTCCCTCACACCAAACACAGCACCAGCTACATACAGACACACTATAGTTCCTCAAACTGATGATATCATGTCATATGATCCTCACAAGCTGTCTGACTGGGGTTGCATGTGAGTCTGTATTCAACATGTGCAAAGCATCCTGTGAGCTCAATGAAAAAAACACGACACCTGAGTTTTAAAAAGAGCATTTTGTCAATGGAATTTTTGTATGTGTGCATTGTCACACACAAGGCATATTTGAACACACACACACAGAACGAGTCCTGTCTGGGGAGCGGTTCCTTCCTTCCTGTTATGACAGGAAATGCAGCAGGCATACGCTTCCTGACCCTCAGAGCAGGGCAGGCGCTGACCCCGTCACAGTCCTCTGGACGCTGACGGTAAAACTGCTTCTGTGTGTGTTTGTGTGTCAGCTAGAAAGAGGTGACGGTGTCTTTACAGGAACAACAGCACCAGTGTGTTTATGACGTTTAAGCTACTTTGGCACAAACTTTATTCATATTAAAGATGAGTTCAAATGTCCAGCGAGTCCATTCTTACGCCTCCCTCCTCTGATTTCCTCCAGGTGACATTCACCAAGCGTAAGTTTGGTCTGATGAAGAAGGCGACGAGCTGAGTGTTGTAAGCACTGTGAGATCGCCTATCATCTTCAACAGCAAGCACCAAATAAGCTGTTCCAGTACGCCAGCACCGACATGGACAAAGTTCTGCTCAACACACAGAGTACAACGAGCCCTACTTAGAGCAGGGACCAACTCCTACATTGTGGATGTGAGTAACACAAACACAGGTCGATCAGCAGTGGTATTGATAATTGAAACGTCGAAATGCTCTGGGCTCAAGCTTCTAATGTGGAATATTTGGGGTTTTTGACAGCTTGTTGGATGACACCTGCTCCCCACTCAAAACTTGAGCACTATGAAAAATATGTCAATTCATCGTAGCAGCTCCAGTGCAGTTTCATAGATACAGACAATCACTGTTTTACTGTGACGCTGAAGAAAAACTTAAAACAGGACGATTCTCAGGCAGGTGGTTCTGCAGCTATAAGAAGCGACTTTTTTCTGTGATTTCAGTCAGATTTATTGATGATGGATAATGGTGACAGTGAAATCTAGGAAAGTGTAAACTTCACTGAATTTATGGATTAATTAAAAGGTGAGTTGTCGATTAATCCAATAATAAAACAATCATTAGTCGAGTTGTGGCCGGCTGAAAAGCCTGAGGATTGTGGGGAAACTGATGAGTTTCAGAGCTTGATGTGTTGAACGTGGTTTAAAGTGCCCAGGAACAGTGTGTGTATATCGCGGTGTGTACAGCACAGAGCTACAGTTCAATGGACTGAACTCTGGCCTGCTTTCTGCCTATGTAATAGTGTTAGAGAACACAATAGCAAGTGTGTGCTCTGCATTGTACATGCAAACACACACACCACTGTGACACTACTAAGCACACCATGTCACCAAGGTCAAACTTAAGCTGTCAGGAAGTCAAAAAGACCAGACAGGGAGCCTGTTGTTTTATCTCGATTCATTCAAGTCTGAGGCAGAAACAAAATCTAAAGAGGTGTAACCTTGTTATTGATGTGGACTGCATATCAAAGAGCAGCGAGCGCAGGGCTGGTCAAAGCCCAAAGGTTGGTTTCGCTGCCATTTTGAGAGAATGTTGCAGAGCGCCAAGCAATGGATGCAGCATCACTGTGCTCACTCAGCTGAATTGATTCGCTGAGCTGCAGCTCACAGAATTTTCAGAATAGGTTCAGTAGCGTCAGTGTCGACTGACCCTTTATAAAAGCTGTTGTTCATTCTTTTATTTAGAGTTTCTTTTTGATCAGGCGGGCGAGAAATGTCGGGCCTCCGCCTGGTGACGGCGACAGAGACTTGCTGTAGAGCAAATTACTGACTGAATGTGGGTGTGTTCTTCCAACAACAATCACACATGACACACCTGTTCTATACGCCTGAACACCCAAAAGATAAAAAGACAAACCTGCCACGCCTCTAAAGCAAGAGCTCATGTGTGTTTGTGCGCTCACAGTCTACATGTACATCCTGTATGTGTGTGTGCACCTGAGTTTTCCTCCAGCACGCCCACCAGCGGCCTCTTGGCCAGCCCCGTCAGAACCAGGCTTACCCCTCTGTAATCCTCTGTAATCTACCACAATCCTGTTTAGCTCACATTGAATCTGTCCGCGGCAGCTCTTCAGCTGCGTATCTCGAGTCTGAACAGGCCCGGCTTATTTACTGCCAGCCTCCATCTGCAGCCACCCACCCGTCTCACAACACTTCCTCCCTCATGCTGCTCCAGCTTCCTCCTGTGTGTCCACATCACCTCAGCCTTTGTCCTCCCCTGGTTCCCTCCAGCCTAAACTGAGGAGAGACTGGTGTTTGACCCAGACAAACATGAATCTCTTTTTTTGGTCAGATGCTAATTTCAGAGATGTATTAGCAGCATGTCACTGGTTCCACTCAAACGGGCCGCCATGTGCCGCCTGGGCCCTGTGGTGCACGAGAACAGAATATGTTCCACTGGCAGTGCAGGTTCATACTGGAGGATAACCACTGGTTGTAGCTGATGAGTGCTTCATGTCTGAGAGCTGAGATCACAGGGAGAGTCCAGGCAGAGGTTAGCACTGTACGGCTGACACCGGAGTTCAGAATGTGGCTTTTAGTTCATGTGTTTCGTGGTGTTTATGACAGTGGATGTTTTCAGGTCGCCTGGTTCTCATTCTGAACGAGATATTCTGTAACACCTTCAGGGCGCTTAAAATTTGCACAAACGCCACTTGACCGAGGATGAACTGGTTAATTTTTTGTTAAAGGTCAGTTATAATAATGACCACCAGCTGTACCGCACTACAACTCAGAATTACAGATAATTTGACTAAATTTCACAAAGCGTATAAAACAGGCTCAAATGAGTAAAGTGACATTTATATCCAAACAACAAGCAGTAAAACACCTTTCTGGTTTCTGTGTGACTATATGATTTTAGTTTTCATGTATCAGTCAAACAGCTGGAATCAGTGGACACCATCAGACACTTCGGTCTCGCGCTGCTGGAAGTTTTGGTTGTCTCGCCTTCGCCAGGGTGGTGTCGAGATTTGAGAAACAAAGCTTTTCAGGAAAATTTAATGAAAGTAAAGTTTTATTTTATTTTGAATTATATTCAGCACCATCTAGGATGGCTTTGAAAATGAGGTAATGTTTGAGCATGAAACTTTTCCAGAGCTGTGTCACATCTGCAGCCTTCCTCATCTTTTGAACAGAGGTATCTTAGTGCTTTTGTGATATGGCTACGGATAGAGAAACGTTGTATTTGTATTGAAGCTTCCCGCTGGCCTCCAATTTTGCTGTGTGTGTGTTCTCAGAGCCGTGCAGCCTGGAAGCAGTGTGACGTGGTTTGTTCATACACATGGTTTGTGTGATTCCTGGGCGTTTCACCGATAATGTTTGATACTGGCCAACGCACCAGGCTTAATCTCGCTGCCTCTGACTGGATAATGAGGATAGAAGTCTGCGAGAGGCATGTAAACCTCACGGTGAGGCAACAACACATGGCACAACGTGGCGCTTGAGTGTGCCAAGGTCGCGCTGCTGAGGCCAGGGCGGCGCTTGAACGAGCTCAGCGGTGGAGCTCCTCCTGGCTGAGGTGGTTGGAATTTAAAGAATAGTTCAATATTTAATACAGGTTTTAGATGAAAGAAAGATGGAGTCAGGATGTGGTTAGCCCCATGCATAAAGACTGGAAGCAGGGGGAAACAGCTAGCACGTAGGCTGGTAAAACAGAATAACAAAATATAGTAAAACACATAATATAAATATGTTGTTACAGACGTGTACAGTTACATTACACTGTGTTCTGTAACAGTAAATGTTAGAGTTTTATCCAAGTTCATTAAACACAGATTCTTCTTTATTATCATGTTCTACAAATCAGAAGTTGCTTGTCACTTTTGGATTCCCCGTTGATCGACTTATTGATTAATTGATCAGTTTTTGTGGCCTGTGGAGGCGCAGAGTGTGATGGTAGAGGAAGATCTCTCACAGAAAAGACTCAGCACCAATGAAATATCTGCCAGACAGGAATTCAGCAGAAGAGAGAGGCCTTTGTTTGGTCATCTTGTTTTTTTTCCCTCATGTATGGTGGGCATGTGCCTATTTGTATGTGTGTGTGTGTGTGTGTGTAGAGGCCAGATAACTATCATCCATTGTATTGTGCTCATTTAGCCTGGGAACCTTTGCTGCTATTTATAAATCTGAGGAGTTCTGTATTCCTCACTTTAGCTCAACAACTATTTGCTTTGGCCTGCTCTGCGGGTGTGTGTGTGTGTGTGTGTGTGTGTGTGTGTGTGTCTCCATGCTGTTTCAGATTAGAAACAGATGAAGTTTTCAATAGAGACACACACACACAGTGAAGCTCTCATGTGCTCTCAGAGTTAGTCCAGTTCCTTTGTGTTGGCTCTGATCCCTCCCTGCTAAATGGCTGGAAACTGGTAGTGGTCTAAAAATAGCCCAGAACACGGCTAAGAATAGCCATGACGGGCTGTGAGTGTGTGCGACTGTGGTTTTGCCTGTGAATGACTGAGTGTGTGTGTAGATGTGTGTGAGCCGCGGGAGGAAAATAAAGAAAAGGAAGAGAAGCAGAGGCTGAGTAACAGAGTCTTAGTTCCTCTCCTTCCTTTTTCTCTCTGACCAGTTTGGATCTGAGGACAAATGTTCACACACACGATCTGATGTGACTGGTTTGACCCCTGATGAAGTATTTGTACTTCTTACAGATATATTTTAGTAACACTTCATGTTTGGTTGAAAATGTCTCAGACTGATTCTTTACTCGAGTAAAAAATACCACAGTGTAAAAATACTCAAAGTAAAGAGTAAAAATCCTGCATTTAAGATCCTGCTGAAGTAAAAGTACACAAGTATTATCAGGTACAAGTTTCAAAGTAAAAGTACTTCTTCTGCAGTAAGTAGAAGTAGCAGTACCACGCTGTAAAAATACTCCTTTACATGTATTTACATTTTGACTTAAAGTACAAAATGTACTTCAAGTTTCAGAGTAAAAGTCGTAGTAAAATGTCTGAGTTCTCACGTTCTTTACTGAAGTAAAAGTACCAACACTACTGAGATCCTACTTCAGTACAGAAGTATTCTCAGCTTCATGTACTTGAAGTATCAGCAGTAAAAGTACTGTATTGTGCAGTGAGTGTGTCCTGTGACTGATCTCTGATCAGATCATTGATCAGTATGTTCCTGTTGTAGCTGCTGCAGGTGGAGCTGGTTTTACACAGTCAGAGAGTTTAGGCCACTGGTTCTCAACACAGGGGTCGGGGCCCTCTAAAGGGTCAGCAGATAAAGCTGAGGGGTCGTCACATGAATCATGGGAGAGCAGAAAGTTTCTCATGGTTTTAATGTAAATACTGAACCTTAGGAGTAACTAAAGCAGTCAGGTAGAAGTAGAGCAGTAAAAAGTGAAGTACAGTCTGCTGATGCTTTCAGTGCCAGTGTAGATCATCTGAATTAGAATATTTGTTTGTGTGTTTATTATTTTCCACGGCAGCAGCTGTGTGATGTTTGTCCAGAGTCAGGAAGAAGAAAAAGCAGTGACAGGTAATAAGAAGCAGCTGTTTGATTACTTTCTCTGTTTCCCTCAGAATTTATACCAAATAACTTCGACCTTTCCTGGAAATATTCAAGTGATCAGCAGTAATCAGTACAGGACGTGTAAAATCAATAGTTTCCTTTTTCTTTCTTTGTCTTTGTTCATCACGTAGGTTCAGTTCTGTAAATACACGCTGCTCTAATTCTGGACAAAAGGTCCATCTGCTGCCTGAGCCGTGGTGGTGGGATGGTGTAAAAGCTGCATGTCATGTTCCCTGGCACACACACACTCACACACACTCTCACACACACTCAGAGCATCATCTGATGTGGAAGTGGTGGAGGAGGTGGAGGAGACCACCCACGAAAATAAAGAGAGCAGCGGCTGAAACTGAAAAAAGAAAAAACAAAATCGATGGAAAAGAAAAGCAGAGAGGGTGGAGGTGTGGATGGATGTGGGAAGAGGTGAGGAGGAGGGAGGTATGATATTATGGCGTCCTCCCTCCCCCCCTCCTCAGCTGTCTTCAGGAAGCTGCTCAAACCACCTGCCACCGCACACACCACACTCACCCCGACACACACTTTCCTGCTCAGCTGTGGAGAGTAACTAAGAATATTTACTCAAGTACAGGACCTGGAGTTACTTTACACTTCTACTGCACTAAATATCTGAGGCAAATACTCTGTTACTCTGACTACTGCACTGTAACCTATACTACACTCATTTAAAATGGGAAATGATAAAAATACTCTGTTACAGTAAAAGTCAAACCTCCTCCCTCCTTTGTAAGTACACAAGTAAAGTACTCCCAATAGCACCAAAGTGTAGTTTCAAAAAATCTAAAAATCATCTATAAAAAGTAAATTCGATTTAATAAATATTTGTAAAGTAAAAAGTTCATAACACAAATACTCCAATAATGTACTAAATACCTCCGAATTTTTCTGCTTATCAAATTACTTTTATTGGTGCTTCTTACCAAATGGAAAGTATTTCTTCAGCTGCAAGTCTAATATTATTATCAACGTTTGACGAAGACCAGTCCTCTCTACCATGATTCATCTGACGACTTTTGGCTAGAAATACTTTTCACTTTAAGTCAAATGTAAATACATGTAAAGGTATTTTACAGCGTGGTACTACTCACGAGTACTTTTACTTTGATACTTGTACCTGTGATATTACTTGTATACTACTTCATGGGATCTTCGTGGGATTTTTACTCTGTGGTTTTGGTATTTTTTTACTAAGGTAAAGAACTAGACCATCTACGCTGAAGTATTTTACACCATTAGTGTTGGTACTTTTACTTATGAGTAAGTAAAGAAACTTTAACTATATTTGTACTTGCTCTTCCATATTGCTTTAAGTCAAAATTCTGATACATGTAAAGAATTTGTACTGCGTGGGTACTGCAAAACACTACTTCAGTAAGTACAAAATACTTCTCCCTCACAGTTCCTGCTGTCAGGCTGTTTGCTATTGAAAAGGAAGGTGGGCGTACAAGTATGTACCATGTAGTGTGTGTGTGTTTGAACAGACAGGTGATTGACAGATTAGCAGGGGAGGATGGGAGTGACGAGAAAACGCTGCGGAGCACCGGAGCAAAAAATAGCCTTCTACGGCCATCCCTCCGCTCGCCACACCAGCATTGGTGGTAGCTGCCTCACCCTTCTCCTCCCCCTTCCTCTCACCCTGCCTCCTGCCCCCTCACCCCTCCCTTCTCTGTAAAGCAAAACAGGTGGACATGACTGGGATGAGTGGGATATCTGAGTGTGTGTGTGTGTGTGTGTGTTGCAGTCATCCAGTGACAGACCGGACTAATGGGCTGTGAAGTGCTGAAGCAGACGACTGAGGAGCCAAACCACATACTGTACTCCACACACACACACACACCACACACACCATCATCATCTTCATCATCATCATCTGATACCTCGTGAGCGAGGATTCATGCATGTTGGTCCACACACACACACTGAATGAAGAGAGTTTTTCTGATTCTTCCTCTTTTGATTAAACTCGGTTCAGACGAGTGCGACTGCTCTGGTTGTTCACGTTGAGTCTTCGCAGCTGTGTCGCTCACAAACTGAGGAAGATGATGATGTTCAGTGTGTGTGTGTTGTTGGGATATCTGTGCAGGTGGCGCCCTCTTGTGGTTGAATCAGACACTGCAGCTCATTGAGTTTAAAGGACACGTTCGCAGTTTTTGCCTCTGTCAGTCTGTGGGACAGTAACAGTCAGTACTAACACTTGCAGTATTTGTGAGTACTCAGCTGGAGTATGTGTAGCTGGTTGTGTTGACTTGTCGTCCTGCTGCAGGATGAATCTGGAACCAATCAGACTCCTCACTGATTAAACCCAAACATTTAAAGTGTCTAAAACACAGTTCTGTGTAAAACATGAAGTATTTGCTTTACTGCGTCACAGAACAAAGATGATCTCTCTTTAAACTTTGAACCCTGTGTTGTTTACATCAGCTGTTTAGCAGCTTGTAGTTCTTATTTCCTGTGTTTGTTGGTGGGTCTTGGAGCGTTACTGCCCCCTGCTGGTCAGAGGAATAACATGAAACCTTTGGCTGAGCTGTTAAAAACAAGATTCATGCATTTGATTTTAATGTGTGAGCTCAGTTATAATGTTAAGTATTAAATCAGAAGGAAAAGAACATTGATTATCAATAATAATGTTGTGTCTTCTTCTTCTTGTGTTCAGACGCTGCGTAAGAAAGGTTTAAACGGCTGCGACAGCCCCGACATCGAGGCCGACGACTCTGCCGGCCAGAGCCCAGAGTCCGACGACAAATACAGAAAAATCAACGAAGACATCGACCTGATGATCAACAGACAGAGGATCTGTGTAAGTTCTCAGCTGCTCTGCTTTAAAGCCTCAACACCTCAGGTCTCCTCAGTTCACGCTAACGGGTAGTTTGTTACCCAGCAGGGTCTGCCCCCCTCCAACTACGACATGGGGGTGTCCATCCCGGGCAGTAACACCAGCGGACTGCTGTACTCCCACCCCGGCATCGGGGCCGGTCTGAGTAACCACAACCTGCTTCCCATCTCCCACACTCACCCCTCCCTGCAGAGGAACAGCATGTCCCCTCAGCGGCCCCCCAGCACCGGAAACACAGGTATTTATTTACATATATACAACTCCAGGACTCTGCAACCCATCATGACCTCTGACCTCTGACCCTGTGTTTTCTGTCTGCAGGTCTGATGGGCTCAGAGCTGCCGAGCACCGTGGTCTCCAGTGTGGGTGAGACTCTTATCCTCTATATATTCTCTTATTCCTCCACATCAGAGGAAACATGATGTTACTCAGCTCAGAGTAACAGAGAAGAATTATTAATATTAATCGACAGGAAATTAACCTGCAGCTGTTCTGATGATAATCACAAAATGTCAGTCACATGTTCTTTTGTAACTGTGATGAGAATGTTTCCACATTTTATACATTAAATGATTAATTTAATCAATAATCATTAGTTGCAGCCCAAATATTTAGTTTATACTTTTATTTAACCATGAAAAGGTTTTAAAAATCATAAATCATAGAGTTCACAAAACTGATTTGGTCAGAAATTGATTGACGATTGTTAAATTGTTTTAATGTGAACAAAAATGTCAGATTCTTTAATGTGAGAATCTGCTGTAACTGTCACAGGAGTAAAGGAAATAATTATTATGACATTTTATTGACCAAAGTTTTTGAGAAAATAATCAGCAGATGAATCAATAAAATGTTTAACTGCAGCCAAAACAGACGAGAGACAGATAATAAAATAAAATGAGAAAATGATAAAGACAGAAAAAAGATCTACTATAAAAAATAATGTGACTAAAACATGAAACAGATAAAAGCTCGACAGATGAAACTGTTTCCTTCCAGCTGCTGTTGATCTGCTCACATCTTCATTTATATATTTATCATAAAATCAGAATTTAACCACGAACCTCTGACGTTTGTTTCTGTCCAGGAAACGGCAGCTACACCAACCACTGCACCTCCCCCGGCCTGCTCTCTCCTGGAGGAGTCTCCAAAAACATGCAGGACAAGAGTCCTCCTCCTCCTCAGATGAGCCTGAGCCGGAAACCCGACCTCCGCACTCTGATGCCTCCGTCCAACAAGTGCAACAACATGCCAACTATTGTGAGTCTCTGCTCCACCTTTCAGTTTTATCACCTTAACTCCTCTTTATAAAACACGGGAATAATCTCAGTCTGTGCTTTAACGCTGCTCCAGTGTGAGGACTTTGACCTCATGTTGGTAAGTAGCTGCAGTAGAGTAACTTTCATTAGGTTTTGATTCTCTTCTCACTCTACACTTTATACTGATTTTACTTTAAAGTATTTCCAGGTCAGCTCACCCAGATTCCAAACTTTTCCAGGTTCATTTCAGGGATTTCTTCTTTTTTAAAACCTTCTGTTAAATTCATAGGACCTGGTAAAATCCTGTAGCTAATCTATAAATACTTTGAATTCTGAATATTTGAATTCTTGTAATATTTATTTATTAAGTTTGACCCTCAGAGGTGAATGTAATCATGTAAATAGTTAGTGAATCTTTTACAGGCATCAAATTAATTTTATCATTTTAATATCTCCACTAGTTTTCACTTCATTAAGTATATTAATATTAATGTAGTTGTACTTTTAATAGCATTAGAAAATAGTAAAGGAAGTCTGTGTTGGAGTGTTGGTAAGGTCTTACAGCAGAGTCAGATAAACTGTGATGTGTTTGAGGAAAGTGAGGAAACAGAAACTCAGTGTAACATGTTTATTGCTGTTTCACAGAACCAGAGAATAAACCACTCTCAGAGCGCTCAGACTCTGTCCACTCCGGCCGTCTCCATCGCCGCTCCCTCTCTGCCTGGACAGGGGATGGGCGGGTACCCGTCCTCGCTCTCCTCCTCTTACAGCACAGGTGAGTAAACGCCGACGCTGCTGCAGACAGGAAGTCACCTCCTGCAGGATGTGGGTGGTTAACGATGAGGACTTCCTGTGTGTGTTCTCCTCAGACTTCTCCTTGGGATCAGACCTGTCCCCCCTGTCTGGATTCGGAGGTTCTGGTCTGGATCGGTGACGAGCTGGCAGCACCAACTGATCCAGAACCTGCAGCACCTGCTCGACATGGGGTGAGTACCCGAACGCCTACATCACACACAGGAGAAAGAGAGAGAGAGATGGAAGAGAAAGATAGGAAAGGAAAGAGATAGAAAGAAGGGAGGGAGGAGCGATAAAGGGAAAGAGGGGATAGGACAGGAAAGGGATAGAGAGAGAGGAAAGACAGAATAAGGGAGGAGACAGAGTTAGGATAGAAGAGAGTGAACAGAGGAAAGGAACAAGAGAGCAGAGAGGAAAGAGAAAGGGATGAGAAGAGGGGAAGGGGAGGAAAACGACAGGAGAGACAGAAAAGGGAGAGGAAAGAAAGGGGTGAGGGTAGAAAGGAGGGAGGGAAAGAAAAGGGATAGATAGGAAAAAGAAAGGAGACAGAGATAGGAGGAAAGGGACAATGAAGGAGAGAGAAAGGAAAGATGGGGAGGGAGGGGAGACAAGCATAGAAAAAAGTAAGGGATAGACAGAAGAGAGGGAGAAAGAATACGACAGGGAGGTTAGAAAAGAAAAGAAAGGGGTGAGGGTAGAAAGAGATAAAAGAGGAGAGAGAATAAAAGGATAGACGGGGGAGAGAAAAGAGAGGGAGAAAGAATACGACAGGAAGGTTAGAAAAGACAGGAAAGGGGAAGAGACTAGAGAGAAAGGGGAGAGAGGAAGAAAGACAGAGAGAAAAGAGACAGGAGAGGAAGCAGAGAGGAAAGAGAGAAAGACAGAGAGACAGAAATATTAAGGGATGAGAAAAGGGAGAAAGAAAAGAGGGATAGATAGGAAAAAGGAAAGGGAGAGAAAAGTGAGGGAGAAAGAATACGACAGGGAGGTTAGAAAAGACAAGATAGGGACAGATGAGAGAGAAGGGAGGGAGGGGGAAGATGAGAAAAGGGGAGGAAAGAAAGGGGTGAGGGTAGAAAGAGATAAAAGAGGGGAGAGATACAGGGAGAGAAAAAAGACAAAAGATAGAAGAAGAGGAAAGGGAGAGAAAAGAGAGGGAGAAAGAATACGACAGGAAGGTTAGAAAAGACAGGAAAGGGGAAGAGACTAGGAGAGAGAAAGGGGGAGAGAGGGAAGAAAGACAGGAGAGAAAAGAGACAGTGAGGAGGAAGAAGAGAGGGAAAGAGGAGAAAAGACAGGAGAGACAGAAATATTAAGGGATGAGAAAAGGGAGAGAGGAAAGAAAGGAGATAAGAGAGAGGGAGGAGAGAGAGGGGGAGAAAGGGATAGAAGACAAAAGATAGAGGGAGAGAAAAAGAAGGGATAAAGATGGAGAGGGAAAGGAAAGATAGGAATAAGAAGACAGGACAAATAAGAGGGGGAGACAAGCATAGAAGAGAAAAGTGAAGGAGAAAGAATATGACAGGAAAGGGGAAGACAAGGAGAGAGGAGACCAGAGACAGGGAAAGACAAGATAGGGACAGATAAGAGAGAGAAGGGAGGGAGGGGGGAGAGGAGAAAAGACAGGAGAGACAGAAATATTAGGGATGAGAAAAGGGAGAAGAAAGAAAGGGGTAGACAAGAAAAAGGAAAGGGAGAGAAAAGTGAGGGAGAAAGAATACGACAGGGAGGTTAGAAAAGACAAGATAGGGAGAGAGAATAAAAGGATAGACGGGAGAGATACAGGGAGAGAAAAGAGAGATAAAAGGTGGAAGAAGGGAGGAATAAGAAGACAGGAAAGAGCAGAGAGAAAGACAAGAGTTAAACAGTGAGTCCCACATCTGAACTGTTGGTGTAGAAATGAAATGTGTTGTGATTTAACTCTACGTTCAGGATTCATGTTCCTCTCTCTCCCCTCACAGGAACCTGTGTCAGAACTCCAACCTGAACCTCACCTCAGGTCACCAGAACCTCCACATCAAGTCCGAGCCGGCGTCTCCTCCCAGAGACCGGGGCATCAGCATGGTCGGCACGGGGCTGGGAGGAGGGGGCGTGACCGCGGCCGGGTACTCCTCCTCCTCCGGGCGGGCGGGTCCCAACGAAGCAGGACGCTCCCCCGGCGACAGCGCGTCCAGCTGCGGGAGCTCGTACGAAGGCAGCGAGGAGCGTGACGATCACCACGGCAACGACAGCTTCCTGCTCCGACCCCTGCCCGGCCAGGAGGAGCGCCACAGCCCGTCAGTCAAACGGATGAGGCTATCGGAGGGCTGGGCGACATGATGGGAGGCGGCCTGCAACCAGAGGGGAAGGGATGTTAGGAAAGTTACCTTATAGTGTTATTATTATTATCAACATATTCTTCTTGTACTGAGTGGGTGTGCTATATGTGTAATGGTAATATTTTGGGGGGGGGCAGAGTCAGACAGTGTCAGTCTGTTTTCTATAATACAGTTAACACTCTGCTGTATTTACAACATGTACTGTAGCTAGACCTGTACACTAGAGAGACCGACTCCTGGAGGATCAGGACTGGGTCAACAAAACCTGTAATAAACAGTCTGAACACAGATCCACAGCTTGGAATTATGGGTCAAAAAATCTCAGTGTAAAGGAGGATTCAGCAGCTTCAGTTAAATCAAGAGTTCTTAATTAACCCTGAGTGAAACGGAGATAAACAGGAAACACTAAGAGTAACTCAGTTACTTTTAAAATGTCTACAGTCCAGTGAAGGAATAGTTAGACATTCTGGAAAAGTTACATTAGAAGATAAATATGAAGCTACAGCTACAAGGCCAATTAGCTTAGCTTAGCATAAAGACTGGAAACAGGGGGAAACAGTTAGCCTGGCTCTGTCTGAAGTCAATAAAATCCATCTACCAACACCTCTAACAAACTTAAGTTAACAAATCATGTTTCGCTCATTTAATCCAACACAAACTGAAGCATATAAACAACAACTCACCATCTCTTGTTGAAACTTTTCCTTTAGGAGAGCTGGCAGTAACAGGAGTTTAAGGAGCCTATGGAGACAGAAACAAAAGTCCAGTTAGAACCAGACAGCAGCAACTCAAACCACAACATGATGCACAAAAGATAAAACTGTGATAAAAATGTAGCCATGCAGCTACAAATATTAGATTTAAAACTCTGTTGGTAACTGTCTTAAGATATTTGTAAGGTAGAAGAGAAGTCAGTGAAATCCAGTCACATTGTTTTAGAAAAAGCAAAATAGAACCTAACCAGATTTTATAACATCCAAAGCCATACAAAAAGTCTACAGTCAGTTACAGTTAAGAGACTTGTTAGCTTAGCTTAGCATAAAGACTGGAAACTGGGGCAAACAGTTAGCCTGGCTCTGTCTGAAGGAGACAAAATTCACCTACAAACACCTCTAACAAACATCTTATGTCTTGCATGTTTAATCTGACAAAAACCAAAGTATAAAAACAACTATTCACTATTTTACAAGGGGTTTTTATGTTGAACCTTCCTTTAAGAAAACTGGAAGTGACAGGAGTTTGTCAGCAGAAACAAAGTCCAGCTGGAACCAGACAGCAGCAACTCCACCTGATTTACTGAAGATACCACAACATGATGCAACAGATAAAACTGATCAATAAAACTGTGACAAGAGTAATAATACAGCTACAAATATTAAAGAACACAGTTTGCTTTTTACAAACAACATTAGATTAACTCTGTCAGTAACTGTCACAAGATACGGCAACTTCATGAGATCCAGTTACATGTTGTTAAATAAAAAAGGTAAAATAGAAGAATTTAAAACATACAGAGCCTGAAATGTCTACAGTCCAGAGAAGGAAGATAAATACCACTCTTATATCTGTACACTAAATATGAAGCTACAGCTAAGAAGCCTGTTAGCTTAGCATAAAGACTGGAAACGGGGAAACTGTTAGCCTGGCTACCAACACCTCTGACAAACAAACACATCATGTCTCACTCGTTTAATCCAACAAAAACTGAAGTATATAAACAACAATTCACTGTTTTACACAGGTTTTTCCTTTACAAAAATTGGCAGCAACGTGAGTTTAAGTAAACTTTGGCAACAGAAACAAAGTCAACAAGACAGCAGCAACTTAACTGTTCCAATAACTTTACTGGACACGAGTCAATTTCTACTGAACAGGCTGAGATTTCTACTCAAAGCACAAAGCACAAAAGATAAAACTGCAATAAGGAGTAATCGTGGAGCGACAAATATTAAAGGAAAAGATGCTGTGGTGTCCTCTTACAAACGTTAGATTTAAAATGAGAGATTTTACTTTTATTCTTGAATCTCAGCAAGAGGTCAGATGTTAGTTTAAGCCTCAGACAAATACAAGAACATGTCTGGCGCCTTAATCAGCGTTAGACCATCAAACAAATGTCAGGAAAAACCACAAAGTCTCTCAGAGAGAAAGAGTGATGAGTAATATTCATCATTATATGAAGAATTACACTAAAACTTGACTTTAAGTTCCTTTTACTGAGCTGTTTTTGACACATAAGGACTGTTTCTTACATGTTGTACAGTAGGTCTGATCCAGGTCATTTAACACCAACATGTACTGCAGAGGCTGGAGAGGCTGTTTGTGTACATGTGTTTGTTGTGTGTGTGGGAGGGGGGTGGAGGTTTAATTAAATAACAAATATGTAAAATGCACATTGATGTATGTGCAGGTGTATGCAAACTAACAAAGGTATAAAGTGAAGAAGTCTGGTACTCTGAACGCTGAAGCTACTGGTGAGTTTAATAACGTGGATCATTGGAGCCGTGGGAGCAGGTGTCTCTGCTGCACATGCCGTGTTGCAGGTTCAACATATTTGCGCACATAGAAACATATAGCACATTTAAAATATTAAAGTATGGAAGGTAAAGCCTGGCAAAGTGAAAAGAGGTAGAAAGAGAGAGCACGAGGAAGTAGAGGAAGAGAAGGAGGTGGAGGAAGGTGGAGGTGTAAGAGAGAAACTGAGGACGTTTTTCGTTTGAGTGATTAGAAACTTATCTGCAACAGGTTGCATAGAAAAGAAGCTTTGGGCAAATTTCAACTGATGTGAAGACACTTTTCAGAGTTAGTGAATAATTTTCAGAGCTGTGGTAGAAATATGAGGATTTTTGGTGAATGCAATCCAGATACACAAAATCTATGGAAGCAAAGAGCATTTTATTCTCATTATTTACTGAATAAGTGACTGTGAAAATTAACCACTACTCAATACTTCTGTTTGTTTTAGCTCTGTTAAATTATGTGACACAAACACAGAAACACCTCATACCTACATATGCATAAATAAAATAAATAAAAGCCTGTGAAGTAGAGAGGAGCTAAAAGTTTAAACAAAGACCTCTCTGAAAAACTCACTTTCCAAAAGTTTATTCTTTTTTTCAAAGAAACGATTTAAGTTTGACCAAATAATTCAAGTATTTTTAGTTTTAGTTTATATTCATCCTAAAACAGACATAAAATAATTGTTAAAACATTCACTGAGCTGAAAGTGACCTCTTCAAATGTTGTGTTTGAGCAGAAGTCAAGTAAAACTGCTCTTCAGAGACTGAAATCTGCAAATATTCTTTCTGCAATTATTTCAGCTGTAATTTAAATTAATGTCAGATGCTATTCAAGATTACATATTCGTGTATTGTCACATGATTTAAAAAGAAAGAAAAGAAATTCACATGTGACTGAGTTTCTGAATTTACAAAACCTGAAAAGAACTTCTGGAAAAGTCAGAGGAGAAAATCAAACCTCATAAATTCACAGACTGTTTTTAAATCAGAATATATTTAAAGTAGTGGTTATATTTCACAATTTGGTTTCCATTAACATTAAAAATGTTAATATTTATGGCCTTTCTTTGCTTCCATACGACATCATTTTCCTCAGAGTTAGCATTAGCATGTGCTAACAGGGTTTATCAGTCAGAGTGAGGATTGCACTCCTAAAAGCCATATCCAACAGCACAGTGATGCTTTGCTGCACAGATTTTATAGTGTTATGTTTTTAACAAAAAGTTTCCTTCCTTATTATATCAAATTGATATTTTTGGATGTGTGCAGCTCTATTTAATAACAGTAATATAAAAACACAGAGGCAGGAAGCACAAACTATTTTCTAACAAACATTCAGGGAGATTTTAAGTCCAGTAGAAATCCTATTTTAGAGTCTGCTGTTCAGCTGGTGTCAGACCGGACATTATCTCTCAGTGACAATCTCACAGAGCACAAACAATAATCTGCTGTTCAACAACAACAACAACAACAAAGTTTCCTGCAACGACTGCAAAATAAATCTGCAGTGGTGGAAGAAGTACTCAGATTATTTACTGAAGCAAAAGCACCAATACAACAATGTAAAAATACTCGATTACAAGTAAAGTACCCACTCAAAATTCTCCTTAAGTAACAGTACATTTTACCAGGAAAATTTACAGTAAAGTATCAGCAGTAAAAGTGAGATCACAGGCCATAAAGGCTGGAAATCACTGCTTTAATCTTTAGTGATATGTTGTATTTTATGTGCAAAATATTAATCTGAAAAATAAGAAGTAACTACAGATACTACATCAAAAAAAATGTAGAGCAAAGTCCAATATTTCCCTCTGAAATGTAGAAGCAAAAAGCTTAAAATGGAAAAACTCAAGTACTTAACTACATTAAACAGACTGAGTTACTCTCCACTGCTGTGTATTTCTATCTGTAACTGTACAGGAGCTTTGTGGACATGTTGAATAATTTGTGCCTTGTACCTCAGCTGGGTCTGACACCAGCCACACTCAGAGGCTCTGCACCATAGTTAAGGGTCTGCTGAGTGATATCCACATTTTTTTATTTTTAAAGGAGACAGAGAGGTGGCTGAGGGTT
>BRZM01002846.1:0-87681 GCA_033238685.1 Lates japonicus | reverse complement strand
TGTGTGTGTGTGTGTTACGGTATGCCGTCTCATCATACACTCAGGAGACAGTGGTCTCCCTTAACGATACTCTCCCAGTCTCTCTTGTTGGACTCGGTGCTACTGAACAAACAAGTCTCAGTTTGTCAGACCCAAACCAGACTGTAGTCTGCTGTTGGACAGCACAACCCTCAACAGCCCAGTGACACATCACACAACCTCTCCTCACCCCCACCCCCACCACACATAGACACAAGAGGAAGAAGGTATGGTGAAAAATAAAAGCTTCAGAGGATATGATCTCTGGTCTTTTAAAGGATAACTCTGTTGAAATATTGAAATATGGATCTATGTTTGCTTTGCCACTGGTTTTACTGGTTATGATAACACTGCTCTCACCCAGTTAATTACAGTCTGACAGGGCTGGAAAAACAAGCGGTCAAATGATCAGGTAAAACTAAAAGCAAGTGAGTCCAAATCCCTCATTGTGCAAGAAAACTGAAGTACAAAGTCAAGACAAGTCAAATCTCCTTTTCTCTACTTTTCTTCTTTTGCTAACATGGGAGTTGTTTAAAATACATTTTTGATATTGTTACATTTCCCATGCAGATCTCAGATATTCATTTGGTGAGGTCAACATTTTTGACCATTTTACTGCTGATAGAGACTATGGCCAAACCCATGACAATAAGATCATAAGTTATTTTAAACCAGACCGAGGGCAGCGCTGTGGTGCAGTGGTTAGCACTGTGGCCTCACAGCAAGAAGGTTCTGAGTCTGTGCTTTTCTGTGTGGAGTTTGCATGTTCTCCCTGTGCCTGTGTGGATTCTCTCCAGGTGCTCCAGCTTCCTCCCACAGTACAAAGACATGTAGGTTAACTGGTGACTGTAGGTGTGAAAGTGAGCGTGAATGGTTGTTTGTCTCTATGTGTTGGCCCTGTGATGGACTGGCGATCTGTCCAGGGTGTACCCCACCTCTTGCCCAATGACAGCGGGGATAGGCTCCAGCCCCCTGCAACCCTCAAAGATGGAAAGCAGACTGACCTTTGAATACCAAAAACAGTATTTATTTGTATCAAATTGCACATTTATCATCTAATACAGCACCTTCAGTGCACTTTTTTACCTGATCTCCTTGTACTCTGCCTTGTTGAGCAGATTTAGCACTAAGTACTTATTTCAAGGTCTCCTACTGCACCGAAGCTTTAGTGTTGTTCCACACTCACTTTGGATAGAGGTGTCTGCCAAATGAGTAAATAAAATGTCAATGTAATGTTTCTCTCCCTTTTTACTAGAAATGTTCAAATTTACAAAGAAATGCAAAAACGTTTGCTCCTAGTACAAGTGTCAAATATCAACATTTGGCTTTGCAAAAAAGCATTTAATAGATGGTGATTTGTCAGAGGTTACTTAAAGCTAACAGACGTGTGTGATCTGTAACAAGTGGGTCAGGCGTAGGCATTGATTGGTTGTAAATGGTTACAACCCAAAGGTTGGGCACCAGTTCTCTAATGATTTACAGTAGTACTTTACTGCTATAAAGTTTGGGGACTAGACCAGGATACTTTGAGTCTATAGTATGTGTCAAGCTTCAAAAACACAGCATCCTACATTTTTTGTTAAAATTGTCCAAGTGCCCAAGCCCAAGTAGATATCATCACAAGGGTTATTTTTCAAAGCTTCTTTAGACCAACAGAAGACATCAAGCAGCTGCTTTAGTATTCCCCATGACAAATAAAGTAATCTCTATGTGTAAAACAGCTTTAGAAACCATGACTACTCAGTGCCTGATTTCATAAAGAGATGCAAGATAAATCATCTCTGTAGTTTGCAATGCAGAAAGGAACCAACACCTAAATGTGAGAAGTAGAGTTATATGGACAGTGTCAGTGCTGTGGGGTCCTAACACTGGCTGAAGAGGTATTGTAGAGTTCACATCTGGCTCGTGACCTTTATCATGCTTTTCCTTCTCTTGACATTCTTAGTGTATTTTATTGTGTTCCATCTAAAGGAGTAATGCCCTATAATAATCTTGCAAAAATGAGCAGGTCATGGTATTAGCCCTTTTTGGCTGTAAGGTGGAAAACTTCAATGGCAAGCAATCAGATTTAAGCCGGCAGATTCATGTGCTGAGTGGTTTTAAAAGGTTTGCATTAGCCTGTCATAACACAACCCTCAGACAGGCAGAATATCAGGTGTAAAAGCTCTTTCTGTCTATCATACACACTCCATTGTTGCCAGTTTCGCTCTCTCCTCCCCCCTCCACCACCTCTCTCTTCTAACTGGCTCTACTCTCTCATTCTCTGTCACACTCCCTCTGTCTCTCTGACAATTGCGTTATTTGGCCTTATCGAGGAATATGAAACGCCGTGGCGCGACATCTCTGCGCCGAGCCCAACAGATATGCCAATTCATTCCGCAGCCGGCGATTTGACAAGCTAGACTGCTCCTCTTGAAAGACATCATTCAAGCGCACAGCCGCCGCCACCGATCCCCACTCCCCTCTCCCCTCCACCCTCTCCTTTCCCCTCCTTCCTTTATCCAGCCTTCTCCATTCCATCTTCCCCTCTCCTTGTTGCAATCTGTAGAGCTTCGCCTCTTAGGATTGAAAAGGGCCCTCGGCCCACGACAAAAAGCCTGAAAAGAACAGGGGAGCAAAAAAAAAAACCTCCTCTATGTCCCTCTTTCTATCACACTCCACGAGAAAAAAAGGTTGAAGTATTGAAAATATAAAATGATGGGGTGGTAGAGGGAGGCAAGCAGGTGAGTAACATTGTGGATATTAGGGGTGGAATTGCAGAAGATGAGGAAAGAAAGTGAGAGAGGGGTGGAGGAGACACAGCACAAAGAAATAAGAGAGAGAGAGAGAGATTGGTGCCCTAAGCTGCGGGTGTTTGAGGGGATGACACAGCCACTAATACAAGTGTTTAAATATTTGATGCAGGGAGGGATAAAGCGGGATCGTCTACGCCACGGAATTGAGTGTCAAGACAAGAATCTATTACAGAGAATCTTTGTGTGAGTGTATGTGTGTTTGTGTGAGAATACAAGGCAGATTTGACAGTGTGGCAGAGCAGAGCAAAGCCTTGTGTGTGTGTGAGTGTGTGTGTGTGTATGTGTGTGTATATGTGTGTGTGTGTTGTCGCTGCAGTCTCCCCACCAGCATCACCCTCCTCCTCCCAACCAAACACCACTTCATCACCCCAATCCTTGCTTCTTCTACCACCACCACCACCACCCCACCTTGTCTTCACTTAAATGTTTTTCTGCCGTGCTTCAGTAGACGCTGATTATCACGTCTTTTGGAATGGAGGTTTTTGGGCACGGAGCGAGACAGAGAGTGGGGGAGAGAAACAGAGAGAGAGACTCAGAGATGTAGAGACTGGGGTGCAACGGAGGAAGAATAAGAAACACTTCTTTTAGAGAGGGAAAATACTGTGGGGACCCTGGTTGTGAGTGTATGTGCACCCTTACTGTCTTGCATGTCCTTGGACACATGAGCTGTGACTGAAACTTGTTCCCTATTTGCTACCTACTGCACTACATTTACCCCCAGCTGTTTCATTTGAATGTCCACATTCTGAATGTGGAATTTATGCACTTTATAGTGCGTTTATAAAAAGTCATGTCCATGGCATGTACACTACTTTTTGCTACCAATACCACAATGTATTGTGTCTGTTTTTGCCTAAAAATGTTCACAATAAAAGTAACAATAAAAAAAAGTTTTCCTGGAATTAACCTCTAAATTTGCTCCTACTTAAATGGAAAATTAAGACAAATTTTTCAAACATTTTTTCTGTGTAATTTGTGTTGAGTTTAAAAGCAGATGTAGCTGTCATTTAAAGCACTGCTCCATTAGTAAATATTTATTCATCATTCATTTATTATCAGAAACTTGATTGTTCAAATGGACATTACTGTGTGGATATTGCCCATTATTGTTCAGCTGAGCTGCTGTGCATTAACTAAAATACTCTCAATCAGGTTAGCTAAACATTTCATTATAATTAAGGAATTGAGAGTCTGACTGAACTCTGTGTTTTACTTTATGTTACTGCCTCATTACGTGATTATTTCCAGAAAATTTGCAATAAAAATGTTTGGAAATGTCTGAGAATTGATGATGAATTTGTAATAAAAATAAAGCCAAAGGGACAGTGATGACCTGAAATGCTGAAGAGATGACATGTTTACTGTTCACTATGGAGTAAATTAACAACTGTCTATTATATAAGTAATAGTGAATGCGGGTCTGATCTGGGAGAAAGAAAAGTCAATAATCATCAACAAACAATAATCAAATGAACCTAAATAAAATATGAACCTGTGTTATTGCTAAATAAAGAAATGTAAATACATTAAAGTGTCATGCAACATCACAGCAAAAACAAAGTAACTCAGCACCAACAACAAACTACCACTATGAAAACAACACTAACCAAAACAACAACAACTGGACCAAGCAATAATATCAAAAGCAGAAACATCAACAGCAGCTACAGTATCTGCAGTGATACAAACAGCAGCTTAATAGCTACAATGTAAGCTGTAACAACACAAGTGTTTTTCCTCTGTTACAGCTGGTCAGTCCTGGTGTTTAGATCGCATTAAATGCAATTAAGAAATAACTCACGCATGCACGCACATACACACATGATCTCAATCTCTCCCTCTCACTACTCTATGATTGAGGGCTTGTGGTCTGGTCAGCAGTGAAACCGGGCCACAGTCTACTCTCACCTGTGTGTAGGTGGGTGGGTGTGTGTGTGTGTGTGTGTGTGTGCTCTCTTTAGCTGTCTAGACAGGGCCGAGTGCCACTCTAACCTGTGTGTAATGAGGGCATGGTGGAACATTGTTAGGGAATAAAGCTTGTTACTTTTAGTCCAAACACACTCACCAACACACACAAATGCACTTACACACACAATAGAGATACACACACATTTCATCCAAACAAGCCTGAGCTAACACTGGGTCAGGGTTGACCAACACCATTGACTCCAATTTCATCTTGCCCTGTAGCTCAAATGTGAGCCCGCTTGTTTTCTTTCTCTTTCTCTTTCCTAACACTAGAAACTAATAGCTGTAAAGCCAAGTTTAACAATGTGACTTGAAAGCTAACAAGGAAATAAATGTGTCTTTCAAAAAGCCCCCCCAACACTCATTTGAATACAAGCTGTATTAATTTACATAATTTAATATGAGGGACCAAGAACCTTTAATAACTTCATTAATGTCTGTTTTAAAAACTTTAAGGTGTTCTACAGCTAAGACAATTCAAATACAAGGTTTCAATTGGGCTAAAAAGTCCTGTATTTTTAGATACAGTTTATATAAATTTGACTGATTTTTCAGCCAACAAAATACACAAAAAGATTCACAATTTCCCACCTAAAATTAATACATTTATAAAATATTTACTATCTAGAAGCAGCAATTAGACCTATATGATGGTAAATTTTTATTCTCAGAAAATGAACTGATAAATAAATGAAAAATAAAATTACATTTCTTGAGAGAGGAAGGCAGTACACTGGTGGACCTTGGGCTATTAGGTATATCTAAAAGACCCTGCAGGTATTATGCAGTGGCATATAGTGTAAGTTACATGAGCATTAAGGTTTGTGAAAAATCTCTCCTCCTCTCGGCAGTGATTGGTCTGCATCTCACATCATCACATCTGAGAGTCAAACCAGCCAATGACAGTGATTCTGGGTCAGTTTATTTAATATTTATTTTAATGATTCATCAACTCATGATTGCCTTGACATGTGAGAGCTCTTTTAGCAAATCACTTCCTTTTGCTGCTGGGGAAGCAAGAAAAAGAAATGTGTTTATTTTTGTTCCTCTCTCACACACACATCACTGCAACATGAAGCATGTTTTATTAGGCTGTGAGAATGAGCTCACAATAACAAAAATCACATTAAAGTTCACATGAAAAAAGTATGTTACTCGCACTTTCACCATTCCTTGGAATAATACAAGAAAATATTGGAAAGCAGGATTTTTAATTTATTAATAAATCACAGGAAACTACCATTCCAAGACTTAAAAAGAACCCAAAGACATTTTTGTATTAGGACAGCAAATACCTGCAGGCAGGTTAATCCTAATTGTTATATACCATATATTCTTCTTTTTGTTTGCACATGCAGTATAAATACACATATCCTATTATTTTGTCTTGTGCACCTGTCAAACATTTTCTGCATTGACTGTTGAGATAAAACATTTTAAATGAAAATGTAAGATTTAACGCTCTAAACTGTAAAAGTATCACAACGAATACGCTATTTAGGCCTTTTCTGCCAATGACATGAACCAGCTGGATGAATCCCACATATTCAGACACACACTCACACACTAAACCTGACTCAATAATGCACCTAGTGAATGTGGGATGCAGTGTGTGTGTAGCATCCAGATCAGACACCCTGTGACATTCCCCTCACACACACACACATATACTAACACGCATGCATACAACCATGCAAACACTTAGATATGCACGCATGGCACCCGTAAACCCCCCCTCCTCTCACACACACACAGACACACACACCTCCCCCCTCATCCACCCACTAGACAGTGATTCTATGTTCCATGTCGCCACCCTGTCTTGTCACATTTCCTTCTTGTCTGCCACACTGTCTCTCTCTCTCCGTCTTCCCCTTTTGTACTCTCTCTGTCTTCCTATCCACACTCTCTCTCTCTCTCTCTCTCTTCTTCCATCCCTCCATCCAATCAATAACTGCTGGCACTTCCTTTCACAGCTCAGGAAAAAACAATTAAAAGCCATCGATCCCGGCACACACTCACACATGGACGCGCATGAATACACACAGACACACACACGCGTATATACACAAACACACACAAAGCACACAAATGCAAGCACCGCGCTCGGCCATGAATATGCAAGTGGGTCTCCTTGACCTTCAAAGACAGGGGAAAGCCAGGTGACTTCATTCTTCATGGGACTGCCACTGGATACGTCTGTCGCCCCCTCACACACACACACACACACAAGCGCATTTATTGACAGGAAGAGACATATGTTCAAGACATACATGCAAACTTAAGTGTGTCTTTGGGTGCATACATGCATATCTTAATATATACAGCACACACACACACAGACAGCGATGCAGTTCATGTTATTTAGATTTAAAAAGACCAAGAGTATCTAAATATGTGAATTGATTGATGGAGTCAGTGAGTTGCTTTCCATCATGAGGTTGTTCATTAACCACTATGTAATGTAGGTTTGGTAATCACTTAATATCCTGGACAGACAGTGGCGTCTGCTCACACAGAGTAACTATCAAACTGAGCCATGGCACAAAAACCTCAGCATTTACCACTAACCAGAATATTGACCCATTTATTCCTATTCTGTTAAGTCTAGTTGTGCTCCAGCCAATCCCAGCTCATACCAAGTGAAATGCATTTCTGTTGTACTTTACAAATTGGGATGTTTAAGAAGAGCCAGCTGGTGACACAAAATGGTGTCCAGGGGTCATGCAGTGCAGACCACTTCTCACCAAAAATGTGTTATATAGTATCATTATGTCCAGTGTGTATGTGCAACATACATGTTGAAATATTTTTGGTTTGTTTGTTTTGTTTCATACCCATCCTATTAATGTTCTTTATAGTGTGTTGCATGATGGCCTTGATGACAGCCACAAGCCAAAAAGCACTGGTCTCATACTAAAGTTGCTCTTTTCCTACAAGTGTTGCTGGAATTTCCAATCTTATCCCTCCAACTTTTACAGCTTCAGTCTGATTAACTAACCACCATAATCCTGATGAGAGATGCTCTGAGTTGATCATGATGTTCACACATTCATCTGGGTGATATTTATTCCTTTGTGATCCGACAGTTTTATGATCAGCAGACTTTTTGTTGTGGGTGTCAGCTCTCAGGCTGCGTGGGACAGTTCCTGGACCTGTCTCAGAGTGACCTCTCTCATGGGTCTCTGAACTGGGTCCCACCATTTTAGTTTGATGACACTGAAGTTGTTTGAAAGAAACAATGATGCATTTAATGAGAAAAGAAAATCATCAATATTCTGCAATAGTAATTTTAATGCTAATTTTGAGTAATTTGCATACAAAAATTCCTCAATACTATTTTGTGGTCTCTCAGGGCTACACTGTTGTGTAGTCTCCAGAAGATGTTTTCCTTTTCATCTCCGGACATAACCTTGTTTCTTTTGCATTTAACCTATAATCTATTGTACTCGGTACTCATTGTGCATGTCATGCTTGAGGAGTGCAGTGGGTCCGTTTGCAAACATATGAATTAAACCTACAGAAAGACAACAGTTGACTCTGTGCTTTATTCAACAGAAGATTCCCATAACAATCCTGTTCTTATTCTTACACATATTATTCTCCTAAAAAGACACTGTCGCTCCTGACTGCTCAACCCACTTCTGCAACAATATGCTCTTGGCAGTGGTAAATGTTGATTACTGTTGAAGTACCTTGTTGATTCGACACCACATTTGTTTGACCGACCATGATCAACAAAACTCCATGACAGTATGCTGGGCTTCCTAATATCAGGTCCTGAGGGTGTGGGTCTGTGAACAAAACAAGAAAGAAAGAAAGAAAAAGAAATTGCTGTTGCAGTGGGCTAAACAGAGGGAGAGAGTAATAGAGAAGGACAGCAGTCACACTCTAGGTGTTGCTCAATGAGGGAGTGGCCTGTAATGCCACCTCTAATCTGTGTCCAGTCAGCCCTGAAACACACACAGACGCACGCACACACACACAAACACACACAAACACACACACTTGCAGAGCTGCCACAGTTTCACCTACATGAAAAATAGTCACATCTCTTTGCTGCTGATTGACACTGGGGTTACGAATGAAATTCTTTTGTTGCTGGGAGCTTTTTTCATTGTTTGTGTGTGTGTGTGTGTGTGTGTGTGTGTGTGTGTGTGTGTGTGTGCGTGTCGTGTGTGTGTGTGAGATGGTTGCTGTCACTGCAGACCAGGTGTTCCTCAGGGTCCGCTGGTTTTCTTTTGGTTTAGAGGCAGTAAATGAAGAGAGAAAGGGAGCAAGAAAGACAGAGTGAGAGAGCTTGATAAATGATTGGAGAGTGATGGATTGACTGCAATCCTCTAACATCTGAAGCATCTCTGCTGCTGTTGTGTTGGCTGCTAGAGTACCAATGGTCATTGTCATTTAGGAATGTTGGTTACTGCTGTGTACACATCAGCATTAGAAAGTTCAATTTAGGCAATTGGTGTCCAACATGACAACATTAATAATAGCCATGTAATGGCCTCCAGTATCAGAAAGTGATGAGGGCAGACTGGCTGAGCCGGGCTAGCTGGTTAGCATAACTATCTTCAGCAGAAGAAAGAAACAGAAGCACAACAAGAGTTAACATGGGTGCTGTTTTCCACTGCAGAAGACAGCTCTTGGCGGTAAAGGAATGACAGCTGATGCTGAGCATTGCAAAAACTGGTAAGTAGCTGTTAATGCTAACTTATAGCTATGTAGCAATAGTATATGCATATAACCCCTTTTTGTGGGGCACAGTTGTATTGCACAATTTAATTGGTGCAAAAACACAAGCAAACAGTTTTTAAAATTGACCAAGTATGATGTCTCACAGAAAAAAAATAAAGAAATGCTCATGTCACAAACAAAATAGAAATTGCCAGGCACTAAAATTTACATAGAGCTGTTAAAGTGACATCATAACTGTATGATATTATTGGAATACTAGCACGTAAAGCTGGTGACTGATGAGCATCATCAGTTTAATTTTAAGTAGCAGAACTGAGATTTCCTGAATTTTTAGTTTGTGACATGAGTCAAGCTCAAAATTAGACTTGACAAAACTTCTCCCAAACCACAAAACACACATTTGAGTTTAAGCTGCAGTGTGTTGAGTTTTCAGTTATCTTTGGCCACTCCCCAAATGTACTGACATGGAGTAATTAAAACCAAGATTATTTTTCTGAAGGACGCAAAAGAACTGGATAAAAATCTACCCATCTATTTTTTCACAAGGCCACAGCTGCAACCCACTGATGGCCAAAGCGTAACTGTTAAATCACTGGCCTATGAATTTAACCTGTGAACTTACACCACACTAGCACCACCCACATATAGGGCATCGGGAAAGTGCCAGTTACAGCTGAATTGTACATCACAGTGGAAACAGAGCACTGGTGGTTTAAGCCTGTGAAGGAATAACACTTGTTCTTTAATTAAGGAACATCACTGTGGTAGAAAATAAAAATATTTGACACACCACTCTTCTGGTGTACCTGTAGATGCCCTTGAGCAAGGCACTGACTCTTCCACTAACACTAGAGGATTAAACAATAAGGTGTCATTTGTGATAAGCTGTAACTACTTTTTAAAAGGTATCCATGACAACTTGATAGCGTGATCTTTATTCCAGGCATTCTTCCTCCTTATCAACACGGATGCGTACCACAATACAACAGCAACAGTTTAGTCAGGGTTTCAGGCATGTTAGATGGCAAAGGAGCTCTGGTAACTTCACTTCTTTCTAAATCCACACACCAGACTTTATTGTTAATTTTCAAATTTGTAGTCAACTTCAGTCCCAACCCATGGAATAAATAACATCACTTGAGACAATTAAACAGACTTTGATGTGTAAAGAAATTCACTAGATTAGATATACCGCCATTCATGCAAACTAAAAACCTTCATTCCTTTCCTTCCCTTTCTTTTTCCTTAACAAAGAGCCTTATCTCAAACAGCACTTCAAAATCAATGCATCTATCAAAACATTAAAAGTATTCAATATCAATCCAGAGCAGGTTCAAATGTTCCATTAATAACATTTGTTGACTATTTCTGTCATAAGCTCCACCTCGCCTCCAGCCACTAGATCAATTGACATCTGTTCTGATTGGATTGTCGTTTTATATGATTTGCTTCAGCCTGAGATCATTTTCTGCTGCTGTCAATCATGCATGCTAATATTTTGTGCCCAGTCAATTGATTCCCAGTCATCTGAACATAATCCTCTGCAATTAACCAATTAGGCATCTAACCAATTTGTAAACATTTAACAAGGCAGATGAGTCAAACTGCTCAAATGCATACTTTCATTTATTGTGGTTTGTGCAACGTTGAAAATAATATTGAGAATGTATGTGTGTGTGCATCTGTGTACTGATGTTATCATGCTTGGAGTGAGATATTAGTAACAGGTGACTACTTCAGGATCCTGGGGCTCCATGCACTCCCCGCGAAGATCTGTGTGTTAATTAGAGAGATATGTAATTAGTTCGAGTTTGTGTGTGAGTGTGTATGTGTGGTGTGTGTGTGTGTGTACTGGTACATGTTAGAGAAGTTTAATTGCAGAACTATTGAATAAGCGTTAATGCTGCAACTTGATGTTTTACTATATTTATCCCTGTGTGCATGTGCGCTTTTGACTTCACATGTATGATTACGTGTGTCTCATTCTGTTTGTTCTGTGGGTCTGCATGTGTGTGGCTTTGACCGTATTAGTACATCACTGTCTGTCTCTGTCTATGTGACAGCCCATAAACCCAGCAGGCAGGCATGTCTCTTTCAGCAGAGTCCATTTTACAGCTCTGAGTGTAGCTCCCGGTGATCAGCCGTCAGAGGGGTGAAGCCATTTGACTGAGAAACTAATTGGTCTTCTAGTACAGTATGGATTCCTCTACAATATTGATGACAGAGTGCCTGTTTATGGAAGAGATTGGAGTACTGAGCTCTTCTTCCTCTGCCTTGTTATCTGGTACAGAATACAAATCAACATCTAGGAACAGCAGTATGAATTCATAATGGATTTTTTATTTTTGCAGGGGAATAATGCAGAAAAGGATATACTTGCAAGTGAAAGTTGAGTGCATTACATAATAGTGTTTCATTTGACTTAGTATTTTGTTATCTTTCTTTTGGCCAAAAAGATATCACCCAGATCATGCGCCGGACTGATGATAAGCCTCATAGCACAATGTAATGCTGAAATATTACATCTGCAACAATAGTAAATTCTAAATTAAAGGGTTTATATTGAAGAAAAAGTAGCAGCAGCAACTCGACAACAAGTATTGGCAAATCACCATTCACTCTTAGCTATGACTCATAGTCCAGTCCCGACGAGGTAAGGTGTTTCTCACGGGTCATTCTTTTTATACGAGCAGGTTCCAGTTTAAAAAAAAAATCACCAATTTTTGTTGAATTATTCAATATAAATTCTTCAAATTGCAATGCAATTCTATGACAAGCCAAACTCGAATCTGCTGATGAAGATTATGAGATATGACTGAAAGCTCACAACACCTTCTAAATATACTATGTGGCGAGACTGTTTTCTAAGTTGTTTAATTCACAGTATGTTTGGGATTGTAAACACTGTCTCTGAACAGTTGAAAAGAAAGGCAAAAAAGAAGGAAAAGTTGGACCATTTAGTCCTTGAGTTTCAATTACCTATATCACTCAGTCATCTGTGTGATTTTGAGTAATGAGCATTGAAGATCTGAAAGTCTGATTGTATGGGTTATGGAAATGTATTTGTGGTGCAGTGTAATGACAAAAAATGTCATAATTATCATCACCATCATAAGATACAATAAATTTGGTGACATAATGCATAGATGCTCAAAGAATTGGTTTTGTCCAATAACCTGACATACAGGCTGATCAGGTGCCATTGTTCTGCTTCTTTATTCATGTTTGTTTTTCTGCAAGTGTGGCGTGTTTTGTATGTGCATGTGCCGGTGCACTTGTCTGTACATTGTCAGTGTCATGTTCCAAATGCAAGCATGTTTTGCTTGCTTGCGCCTCTGTGTAAGAATTATTATTGTGTGCGCGGTGGTTGTTATGGTCACGGAAACTATCGATCATCTCTTTGATTTTGAAACTGCGGCTAAATTAACTCTCTCACAGCTGTAATGGCCTGCTACGACCGGGAGACGTCATCACGATCACTCAGCCCTTCTCTCCTCGTAGACAAGACTTATCACTGTTATTTATCCTCCTCCTCCCTCCTCCTGCTTTCCACCAAGCTTATGTTGTCTGTGTACAAAACAAAAGCGTGAATAATACATATCCATTATTAATACGTGAGTTTGTACTGGAGCATGGTGAAAAAAACAAAAACAATGAATCTCAAGTGTCACCATCGCTGGCTTGTTTGTGTGTGTGTGTGTGTGTTTGTATGCATCGTTGCACAGTCATGTCATGTGTGTGTGTCTTGCTGCTTATCTGACAGTAAAACCCATAGAGGTGCATTGAGGTGTTTTACCATGCTGCTGTCGTGTGGCTTGTCTGCTGGCGGTGACACTGGTGCTGTTTTCCTTAAAGGACTGCTCTGTAAGTCGACTGTGTTGCCTCTCTAAGCTCTCTGCAATGTATTGTGCTGTCCTTTACAATAAATTTTATATCCCCTTCTTCGATAGACTTAATTTTTCCAATGATCACGTCTTTTTCCCCTCTCTCTCAACTTTTCTTCCAGAAAGGAAATGGAGGGCAAATGTGCATCCTGACAACCTAATAACAAACTTTGGGAAGGGGATAATTGAATGACACACTAGAGAGGACATACTGATAAAAAGTAAACTCTAGTTCAAAGCATACACTTAGTACGCAATTTATTTTTTCTTTAAATGGGCTATTTGTGCATTTTTCTCTGCTACTGAACATGGAGAGAAGGTGGTGTGATGGTCCTTGCTGAGAGCTTTGCTGAAACCATCGTTGTGTGGCACTGCTGTTGCACCACCTGGAGGAGACACCCCTGGAGCTGTCTCCAGGTAAAACTAAATGTGATACATCAAAAGATAAAATGGCTGCTATTCACATCCGGGAACAGATAACCTAAAACATAAACACTGATGGTGTTGACTTTAACTTTGAAGAAATCTTTGCTTGTTGGGTCACGTTTTACAAGCTGATTTGTGATATTCTTCAATCTCTGCATTAATCTATGTAAACTACGCCATGTATTCCTTTTCAGGAATGTAACCACTGTTTCTCTGTTTCTGTATTTGCCTGTGTTTTATCACCGATTCTTTTAACACAATAATAACAATATAACAAATTTCTGTTATTACTTAGCCTGATCCACCTGGTTCATAAAAGCAATGAAATAAATGCGTTAATTTTTTTCAAATTGAAACATTTTGCCCTCATTGACCTTGGTTTGCCAATTCACACTGACATGAATTATTCAACTTGAGCAAAAAAAGCACATATTCAGGGCTTATTAATTGTTTATTAAATTTAGCTATATAAATCTGAGGAGACTGAAAGGAGATAACAGAAATAACTGGAGCTTCTGGTGAGTTCTGAGTCCAGTCAAGTCTCAACTAAACACACACACACACAGGCACATTTCCAAACACACAATTGGTAGATCCGTCGTTAGCTAGCTTGCCCAGGTACCATGATGCCATATACCATTATCTAAACTCAGAATTTGAGTTTCAGCTGAGTACATCAGGTTGTTGAGGCGTTTACTAGTCAAGTATGTACATTAAATAATCAGGAATCAGATACAGAGCAAGGAAACAAAAGACAAATGCAAACTTTTCTGTATTATTGTAATAATGATCAACTACGCACACTGCAAGCTAACAATGTTTTGCAGCAAAAAGCTGAGATGGCATGACACACTGAGTGATCAGTACTTCTCTGGAGTGCAGACTGAGTGTCTGCATTTGAGAGCAACAAGTGGGTTTATTGTTAGAATGCAGCTCAGTCAATGATGACATTCTCTCCCTCTGTGTCTTGATGATGGCTCAGCTCTCCTCCTCCTTCCTCTACTAACTCCTACACTGAGACTATCCCAGCTATGAACACCAATACCAAATCCTTTCCATAAAGGTTCAAGCAGGCTAACCTGACTCATCATACTCCTCTGTCCTGCTTAAAGGTGTCTGCAAGGACAAAAAAAAACAGTTACTGTGAAGGCAACACTAGAATTTTTATCACGGAAGGTTCATTCTTGACCTTGACGGAAGCTTAACAAAGTGTTGAGGTTTATTGGACCTTGTGTGTTATTACAGTTATTCTGTCAAACATCAGATCAATTCACTTCACAGCAATTCTTTTTGCGGGGAAATTTTTAATGTGTTGACACATAAAGAAGCCTTTCAGTTCCATTTGCTTGAACTTCAGCGCAATCAAATGAAAATATTGCTTGATGTACTTACAGTATCTGCCCATTATACTTAGCTACTGCTGGGATGGAAATGTCTATACTTCAATTCATGACTTCTGAGACTATGGTGATTGTGTGTACATATTTGTTGTCAAGCATAGCATTACTAAACGTCCTTAGATAAACTTCCTCTTTTTTTTTAATTTCTATTCAAAGAGTCCAGATTCTGGCTGCTTAATGTACACACACACAGTAGGCTGGGGCTTATGCAGAAAGAGACAGATGCTGAGAGACAGTTTTAGTGTGCATCACATGTCCATGAATACATAGACTCTTTTATTTGGCCCTGATTCATTATGGAAGCTTTTCAGGGTTTTCTGTCAAAGGGGCGGGTGGACCTTTTTGGATGTATGAAGCAAGGTTTGTGAAAGCTTACTGATGTTTATGACATCTGTTTTGGTTCTCAGTCTTGACTTGTATGCCATAATTCACATTTTCTCTTAGCAAACATCACTTTGAAAAGTTTTAAATCTACTTGTCATAAAAAGCTGGAGCACTGCGAGCTCCAGTGCCTGTCAATATTAACCCATAGTGTTTGTTTCTGTGGTTCAGTGTTGTAGGATGGATGGTGAACCTTTTGAAAACAATCTGATAACGTCTGTGTGACAGAAAACCCTTCGACAGGTAAGTGCTGTTTACAGATTTATCCGCCTCACCCATTCCTTCCTTCCATCGCCGTCAATCTCTCTATCAAGCTGCAAAACTTGAATGCCAGGCAATGAAAGCCAATTTTGTTTTTTAGCTCCTTTTCTACTATTTTATTTTCCTCCCACTCTCATCTCTTGCTCTCCTCACATTATATATTTTTTTCTCTGTACGCTTGTGTGTGTGTGAGTACGTGTAAATGAGAGAGAGGGAGATTTGTGTTATATTGGTGAGCTGACATGGTAAACAAGCCTTTCCTATCTGTCTGTCTGTTTTCCAACAATGAGTCAGTGAGTCAGTCAGCTACACAATCAGTCAACCTGCGAGTCAGTGAATTATCCCACAGCTACTAATGGTCCTCCCTCAATCTCTCTCTCATTCTCCTTACATACACACACACACAGCAGCCATCCTCTGTGTAATTTAAATGACTGTCAGGTCAGTGGCGAGAGCAGCACCTTGCCACGTTAAAAATGCCAGGCGGCTGCCATCGTCACCGCCAACAAGCTGCCCAAACTGTCACACACTCACACACGCGTGGACACGCTCACACACACACAGAGCTGTCAGCCACCGGTCACAATGCATTTACTTAGTGACAGAATTCTAATTAGTGGTCTGGCTGGTGTCACCTGACTCAGAGAGGGAGAGAAAGAGGGAGATTTGCATGGTGGAAGAGGGGTGTTGTGGGAGATTGGAAAGTGTGGACGAAGGAGATGGAAGGAGAAGGAGAGATGAAGGGGAAGAGAGATAGAAAGAGAGAGGGAAGAGGTGGGTGGAGGAAGACGCTTGTCGACATTGTGGCAACTGAGGGAGAGACAGGTAAAGCGACGGGGAAGGAGACTAACAGTAAACGCATAAAACTGTAAGGGAAAAAAAAACAAATGAATAAAATCGACTAGTTTTTCTCCAGGTCACATTTCCATAAAATGCACCAAATTACCTCCCACAAGTGACTAAAGCAATCCCAGTAGCTCCAAAAGGCGCACTTGCCTAATTGCCACACAGAATGAGAGTGCTAGAGTTTAACCCTGCATAGCCCCTAACGTGACTGCACCCTCCACTGTGCCATGCCATCACACAGAAACAAGACAGGAGGAGGCAGAGGGAGAGGCAGCATTACAGTTAGAGGGAGAGAGGGAAATATATGTATAATATAAATATGATATATGTGATATATCCTCACTGGCTTTGATTGGTTTACATTGTCACAATTGTCTCTGTTAATGTAGGTACTGATAATGGTGGTATAATGTTGAACACATTTTGAATCTTAGTATATTCTATGGTTCGTGGTTGTAGTTTAGTTCAGTTGACATTATTAGAGGAGAGATCAGTTGATCAGGCTCAGTCGTTTTATAACAAGTCTCACAGTTAATGTTCAAGTTCATTCAAACTGTTTGGATGAGGCTGAAATTAGGACTCTGCAGGCCGCTCAGATTTTTTCACACCAAAGTGGGAAAAAAAATTTGTTATGGACCTGGACTTTGGATAAGGAGCATTGTAATGAAATGACAGGAAAGGATATTCTCAAACCTGTATGTTGAATGCTCACTACTGTCAAAAATATCATAGTTTTCAACCGATATCAACCAATATCATTTTGTTGCAGCAGCTGAATAGCTGTAGTAATAGAAATGTTTTCCCCTTTAAAAATCTCAGGAGTAAAACAACAGTTTGGGGTTTTACAAGGTTGTAATATGTGAGACTGTTTCTTGGTCAATATATATTTCAGCATACTGACTATACTGAAATCTAACCAATAGACTTGCCCATGTGTAACCCCTCCTAAACCTGCAAACTGAACCTGAAACCTGAACTAGATATCAGCCATATAAACTGATGACGTATAATTTTAGAGATATTTAATGGGCTTGAATTGAGACTGAATTGCTGCATGAGTTGGAAAATTGTGCTTGTGGGGTAAACTGTATGGATCCAAGTTTTGTTTTCGTGTGAACTATTCTATGATTAAACATCAGCACCATGGTGTACTGTAGCTCAGAATGGGACTTCAGTATCCTGTTGTCTCCTCTCCTCTGATCTACCCTCCTCTGACCTGTGTTGATCTCTGCATCTCTTCTCCTCCACCCTGACTCCAGTTCACCACTCCATCCCTCCAACTTAACTGCCACTCTGCCTCTTCACATGTCCTCCATGAGGCAGCTCTTCCACCTACCCAACAGTGGTTTTGTTTCCACTGGAGCTCCAAAACCATGTTGCCATGTTGTGGAACATTGCTGCATTCATTGGTTTTTAAGTCCTAAATCATACCTGTCCTCCAGGTGACACGTTTTTATCCAAACTGCAGACTTTATTTCAGTGTTAATATGAGATTGTCTTCACCAGGAAATATCATCAAGAATGTCAGCCCAGTTGGCATCACTTATCTAAAAACGGTAGTCTTAAGACTGTATTTGGAACAGTTTTGGCAGGCAGTGGAAATTCATCCAGTTTAAAGACCCCAAGCCCAGGGGACAGAAGAGGCTTTTAATCCCCTTGAAGAGTTCATCCAGGCCCTATTACCAGGCCTACAGAGTAGGGTTGTGGGGTTAGCTCTGACCCCACAGGGCTGGAGGGCCGGAGGTCTAGGAGAGGGGGGCTCTGGGACTCAGTGAGCACAGGATTGAGAGCTCTTCATAGGGTCAGGCAGCCAAGAGGTTCCTCTCCACCCTGCTCCCCACTCTGGTACTATTAACTGGCAGTGTGAAGAGGCACTTTATTTCTCTGTTCTGCATTTGTCTGTCACTGTCTGCTGGCCTGCCTGGTTGTCTGTAGTCTATCCCTGGATGGTTGGAGAGAGGGGTCCTTGGGACTCATCATGTCCACGATAAAGAGCTCTTTAAGGGGCAAGCAGGTAGTGGAGTGCTCCCCTCAGTCTTAATCAACTTCCAGACCATTTGCACCTTCAGAGGTTCTCAGCTGCCCTTATGTCAATGACCGAAATACAGATCCACATTTGGCCACAGATACACAGATAATATGTAGATATATGTTCCAGTGTGGTAAAGTTTTTTGTCTCTACAGATTTACTTACTGTTATATCACTGTTTCTTCTGACCTATTTCATTATTAAGTGACATCAGAATTTGTTCTTCCTCATTTTGCTAGACCATCTGAGATTCATCCATTGGAAAACAACTTCAACCTTGTTTTATGTAACTTGAAGTCAACCTGTGATGAATAAAAAGGTTTTGTGGCCATAAGTGCTTCTTGCTCATTGGGTTCTTAGCCATCCATCTGTTCATCAGTTACACCACTTATCCTGTGAGGGTCACGGGGGGTACTGGAGCCAAAGGGTACACCCTGGACAGATCGACAGTCTATCATCATAGGGTGTCATACACCAGGAAGAACCTTCTAGATCTAGTTTAGTTGTACACTCTGTCACTGATTCTTCATTTACAAGAAGTATTGACTGATGAAATAGCACTCTATGGATTATGAGTGTATTAAACCGAACGAACAGAGATTTTCATTTCTCCCATACATCATCTGCATAACCAAAGGGCATGGGAGAATGATTTATGCAGATTCGTTAATGTTTCTATCAAGGCCTTGTCAATATCATGATCAGGGAAAAGTTGCTGCTTTGCTTCTTGTGCTTTAGTGGCCTTGGACTGAAAATGCATATGCAGCTTTTTAGATGGGTGTGGTTTGGGCATCCTAGGGTTCAGGATCAGTTCATGACGAAAGGACATGTCCATGAGGCTCACTGTTAGAATGTCACTATAAGTCTAAACTGTAAAATGGACTGATAGAATTAAGTGTGTCTAAATCTATATCACATGTCAAAACAAATAAGTGATCATCTTATACACTAATTTAATAAAGTGTTGTTCACTATCAATTCTGATTTGGAGGTATTCTCCATGCTTTGGTATCCTCCAGTGCACATAAAATCACTGAATTATGAATGTTTGGTAAACGCAAAGAGAGGGATAGAGAAGAGACAAAATGATTTGTTCCCCTTCTCACTTGTTAATCTGTCCTTCTGCTCTGACACAAGCACAAGACTATCATCTCCTCTGGTCTTCAGATATCAGAGACCCTCCCCCTCCCCTTTACTGACATCCTTTTTAACCACCAATCAGCTGTTCACCTCTCTTTTCTGTCACATCAACAGACATGCCATTACATACACTTATCCTGTGTATATGTGTGTGTACACTTATGATACAGGGTGATTGCCATAATGTGTCCAGCAAAGGACAAATGTCAGCTAATGTCAGCCATTCACACACACACAGACACACACACACACGCATAGTAAATAAAATGACCTCCAATGATCCATAATGCTGTCATTGTGTGTCAGAGAATGTGAGAGTGGAGGAGGGGGAAGATAAGAGGAAAAGAGCAGGAGGGATAGAGAGATAGACAGATAAAGAGAGAGAAGTAAAGAAAGAGAGAGGACAAATTGTGTCAATTTGCTGTTAGAAAAATAACATAATGCAGTCAACACAAAGAATGATGCTGCCATCACAGGTTTTAATGTTAGTAGTTTAGGAATGACAGTGTTGGTTGGTCCACCACTTTGGGACAGAATGAAATATTGCAACAGCTACTGGATGAATGCCAGGCAGATGTGTACAGACATACATTGTCTCCAGAAAATGAATCCTGATGACTTCAGTGATTTACTCGTTCGCACCACGAGGACATCATTTGTGGTTTTGAGTGAGATGTCTCAACAAGCACTGGATGGATTTGGTACTGACAGTCATGTTTCCCTCAGGATGAACTGTAATAACTTTGGTGATTCCTTAAGCTTTCCATCATCATGTGAACATTTGCCAAAACTTTTTTGTACTGTATACCTGCAAAGGTAGGTAAGCTAAGGCTAGCCTCCCTGCCAGCAAAGCCACAGTTGGCAGATAGTGCGCATAAAAACACTAATAATTTGGTCTGACTTTCAGATGTTTGGGGTCGACATCTGTCCATCTATGATACTCAGCGACTTTCAACTCTTGTCAGAGCTTATCCTGCACTTAGCAGCGAGTTATCCACCTGTCTCCTCTGGGGCTCTTCGCTCCTGTGTGCGGACGCATACGCAGAGACGCACGTGAAACAGGAAGCAGAGAGAGAGAGAGACGCAAACCCAAATTATCTTTTAATTTTTAAATTTTTTTCTTTGCTTCTCTTGGGAGGGCGGGGGGTCCCGTTTGGGAAGACAATGGTAGGGGAAACACTGTGTTTGTGTTCATAAGCAGCTGGTTAGGAGAAAGATTTAATCTTTTATTCTTTCTTGCATCATAACTGGTGGTGATTAGACAAATGTGTTCTGTCATGACTCTTGTCTGATGCAGTCTTTGGAGAAACACTGTCTAGTGTACACTCATGCTGCAGATTTGTGTATGTGGCAGAGAGGATGTTATCTCAAGCAAATGTCATGATCTGCTCCCAACAGCTTTGAATACAGTCAATGTCATATCAACCACAACCGCATTTTTACACAATACATCTTTGTATGCAATCCACATCAAGTAAAGGAGAGGACAGAGGAGAGAGGGGTCATATATCGGAGACAGTAGAAGTCACTGTTACTTTGTAGCCTGTGTGGTCCATGTGGCCCTCGTTTCCACTGTGCAGTGACACAGCAGTGTGACATAATTAGAAGTAGTGTGTGTGTGTGTGTGTGTGTGTGTGTGTGACATGTAATTAGAGTCATGTCAGTGAGTAAATGTGCTGTGACCCAGGCCTCTGTCAGGCACACACACACACACACGCATAATAATACACACAAATAATCACCTCAATGCAGCATTGACCCCTTTAGCAAGTAAAGGGACCACTGGCAACGCTTGCTCCAAGATGCTGGCCAAGTGGATGGATGGTGTGTGTGTGGATGTGCATTTATGGTGTGTGACACATATGGGCAGAGAGAAAATGAGTCCTCCATGAGTGTGATGCCTTCTTTTTCCACACTCATTCCCTCATTCTTCCCTCTTTCCTCCTCCCTCCTTTGTCAAACTTACATGTTGTACATTGACATGGTGTTTTTTGGTAAAAGTAGTATTTTAACATAATGAATCATTACCATCAAAGTGACCTACAAGCTTTTACATTGTTTAATCTCTCCCTTTATTTCTCCACTTCAATTCTTTGCATACCTTCATTTTCCTTTGATCCCTCTTTATTCTTCAGTATTTTCACTATTCTCTACCTCCCACTTTCTCTTTTATCTTTTCCCTCAATTAACAGTTCCTTTCTCCATTCCTGCATCAATTTTGCGCTCTCCCTCAGTACCCACCATTTCTCTCTTTTTCCTCCATCCATCGCTTATAGCAGTCATGATGATTTAGGGAAAACACTCAGGTAGGCAAAGCAAATGTCAGAGCAAACAGTCGCTCCCTCAGGAGGGAGAGAAGAGGAATCCCTCCTCTTCTTTTTTACCTCCCTCTTTTGCGTTTTATTATTTATAATTTAACTGTATTCCACTGGCTCCCACACTGTCAGAAATAGTTCCAAACAAAGGGTACCACTACAGCACATCAGAGTACAACGATGCTGTAAACTAGCCACTAGTGACAAAAACATCAGTCTCCTGCTGTAGCAGTAATTAAAATGTGGGTTTTCTTTTATTCATTTATTTGTGGTTTTCTTTGGCTCCAAGCATGCTTCAGAAATTGATTAATTACATTAATCATACTTTTTCAGCAAATGCACATGAGTATCTGATTGACCATCCAGTAAAGAGTGACATGAAAGTAAACTTTCGACATTGACCTGTCAGGGGAAAACAAACTGATCAGGTAACCTGTGCTCGGCCCACCTTTATATGACCTCTGGCATCTTTACCCAGCTATTCATATTCACTGCACTTTAGTAGAAAACCCATTCAATTGGCCTAAAGATCTGTTGAATACAAGTGAGCATAATCTGTTCTGGTTATCTATGACTGATGTACCACAACAAATGACCATATGCACATCACATTGGTTGAGGGAATGTGAACAAATAAAAATTTTTAATACTCAGCAACAAGATGTCATCCTGTTCTTACTGGTCAGTGTCAGCCGTCACAGACACGGCTGGTTCCGTCAACACTTTGATTGAAATCTTGATAACAAGATCATGATGACCTGCGATGACATTTTGTACAAGCATGGTCCCCACAGGATCAATCATAATGACTTGTGAGCCCCTTACTATTCGCCAACAGTGGTTGCTGTGTGGTTTTGAGTGAAATGTCTGAGCAACTACAAGATCACTGACCTACCAGATAGCACCAAACTCACACACACAAAAAAAACCCTGCCAATGTAATACTGCCAAACGCACCTCTTAACATTTTAAAGCTACCAACACAACAAACCCTTCTGATATACTATAAATTCCCAAAGACATTTACCCTAACACTACTCCCCAGGAACTTTCAATTTTCAGAAACTGGAAAAACAAACTTTGAGTCTCTAATTCTATCCATCTCAAAAGTTTTTTTTTTTTTGTTTGTTTTATTTTGTTTTTTTGCTCTTTTCATATAATAAGCTTTACAGCTCCACAGAGCCACTTTGCATTGCTGTCTTGAGTACAACACACATAAACCTCAAAAATTTTCACCCGTGGCACACACCAAAAATCTCATACAGGCAGAAGAAGTAGTTATACTATCTGGAATGTGCTAATCAGGGGAGTGGATTTGATTTTTTTCTAAATGCTGCTTTCCTGGAGAGTTGACACTCAGGAAACAGGAGAGTAGGATGTTTAAGACAGTGGTGTATCCCGGCAAGATAATGCACACCAACCCACAGTGACAAAGTCATGATACTGCTGGTGTGAGTTGCCCTTTAGTTTTTTTTTATCAATACTTCATGCCAATGCAAGTTAAGATGATATTAGAACAGTTGCTATCTCTCTCTCTCTCTGATTGCTCCCAGAAGGGTCTGTACTTGCTGAAACGTTGCTCTCACCCATGAGGCAACATCATTAATGGCGCATGCACAACCAACAGCTATCATAACATTATGATCCATAACTACAGTCACAGAGAAAAAGAAAAAAGAGGTTGAGAGAGAGAGAAGTGAAGAGGGACGTAACAGCAGCAGACCTCAGTGAATTCCACTTACATCTCTCCCCTCTCCCTGGCTCTATTCATCCGGGGGTGATCTAAGATGGTGAGCCTCCTATGAATTATAGAAACGAGCCCATAATAAAGCGATAAATATATTTCTCAAGGAGAGCCACCGAGGCATTAACTGAGACATTAGCATAGGCTGCGTCCGCTCTCTATCTAACACGGTGATTAACTAACAGCGTGTGTGTGTTTGTGTACCGTGCGGTGCGTGTGCAGTGAGGCGAGGAGGGTGAGGGTGTGTACAAGTGTGATTTTAAAAGAGTGAACATGTGTGTGTGTGTGTGTGTGTGTGTATATCTGAGTGTGTTCAAATTAAGAGGGGTGATAGTGTGAGTGACTGTATGAGCATTTGTATGCCGTTGTGTGTACATTTGTGAGTGTGTTTGTGTCTGCATTTGGATTAATGTGCATGTGTCTAAGTGTGTGCATGTGTATGTGTTTTTTTAAATATATTTTTTGTATATGTAAGAATGCATGTTTGTGTATATGTACTAGGTATTACTTGCGCATTAATGTGTAAATACATGCATGGCAGGGAAAAGGGTGCACTCAATAAATACCCCCCCTCCTCCTCACAGAAACCTAGTGCCATTTAAATGCATGTTGATATGGAATTAAGTCTGCTTGTCCCCTCAACGTGAAGAGGAAACATATTTATCCCTGATAACAATGCAAATAGCATATTTACACCTGGTTAACAACATAAACCACAGGGACGATCTTATGAGTTTTTCTCCAAGTCCAGTAAATAAAATGGCCTCATTAGCATACAGCATGTAGTGCATATAGAATGAATATCACTTAACTCCTGTATGGGGTGTCATCATTTACAGCAACCGTCGCAATGGCTGGCAAACACCTTTATTATGCTATGTTATTATGGGTGAATATGGGTGATATTTAAAGATAGATGCATGTGTAGGCTGTGATTATTGTGCAGTGTGTGTTTTTCAGTCAGTTATGCACCATTTCAGCCTTAAATAATTCCCCTGCTTAGTGAAAGAGGGGCAATAAAGAATTACAGTGTTTCCTAGGCCTTTTGTTGGAAATATGTGAGTTTGAGTTTACATTGATTTTTCACAAGATGAGTTGTGTTCTGTCTTCTGCCTTTCTGGCTAACTGTTGGTGAAAGTGTATAGAGTCTCAGGGAAACCATGTTTTTATCCATTAACCTTTACATTTTAAAGTTGCACTAGTCAGCAACTGCTCTCATCAGCCTTATTTCCAGCCACAGCAGGCAGCTGAAGCTCTAAAAATCCACTGTACACTACCTGCCCAAGACCAAATGGCAGACAGATAAAGTTAGCGCTAGTTAAGATTCAGATATTTCCCTCAGGAATTGGTAGATATCAAAACAAAGCTAAAAGGACAGCAAACACTTCAGGTTGTCAGAAATAAAGTCCATAATGTTTGCAATAATAACTTGATGATAATATGTACATTTACACCTTGTTGCAGTGTCCTTGTGGTAAAAAAATAAATAAATCTATTAATACAATACATTCATTTTTTTTAAGATTTGGTATTGTCAACAACATATAGCCTAATTTTATCTCATTAAGAAAGGTATGAACTTTTCCTATCTGTTATGACACCTTCTTTCCTTTTCTTTCGGTGTTTATTTATTCACAGTACACCACAGGGCCTTTGTACTACAATTTATATTTTACCAAAGTACAGCATGGATTGACATTAGCTAAAATTATTGCCCCCTCTGTTTTTGATTCTAAGGCATGACTGCCCCTACAGAAAACTACACCCTTCACAGAGTTTGCTATCAACTAGTCTGTTAACACCACAAAGAAGCAGCTTGAAGTTAGAAGTTGAACTTGACACAAAAGCTTTGCATGATTTTATCTTCCTCTGAATTTGGTGTAAAAGTCAATTGTGAAAAAAATCTTAAAGCTACAATGTGGATGCATGTATTCACAAAACTAATGGCGGTATTTTCTAGTATATACATGCAGCATAGAGACATTTCTTCCTTCCTGGGAGGTTAATTAAAGAAGTCTCGATCTTTCTGTCCCACCATCAATCTAAACTCCTCTAAACAGTGGGGAGGAATGGAAGTCTCTCCATCGTTTCCCTCTCCCCTCTCCTCTTTCTTCCCTATTTGCAAGACTGCCTTATTAGCCCTGCAACGTCTTGTCCTCACTAGATAAAGACCAGTCATTTTAATGTTTGTCTGTATGTGCCTGTGTATGTGTTCTGTGTGTGAGCAGTTGAAGCCTCTTCGCCTCCCCATCAACTGAACATCTCTCGCTAGTTTGTGTCTAATGAGCGATGAGCGAAGCAGGGCCACTAATGACGCATCTTTGTGTGTACGTGTGTGTGAGTGTTACTGTATACATTAAGTGTGTGTGTGTGCACACGTTTTAAGCGACCAAGGCGCTAGTTAGCAGTGTGGGTGTGTCTTGTAGTAGCTGGTTTTGATTCGATGCGTCCCTGATGTAAGGTACGAGAGGTCGCGGGGTCAGGCCAATTACTTCCTTGTTGAGAGATGTCTGCTCTTTGATTCGCCGATTCCAAAGGTTGCCGGGGTTCTGAGGGTTCTGCTCTGGGTGTGGGGGGTCTGCTGAGCGCAGATTAAGGAGTTGTTAATTGGAGCATGTTGTTTGGACCAAGCAGGGATGTGTGTGTGTGCTTGCAGGTTCATGTGTGTATATAGTAAGTGACTGCATCTGTGCTAATTTGGTATAAATTATTATAAAGTGACATATATGTTTTTGCACTCACTTTTGAAGTATGGTAACCTTTATTATTGCTGTAGGCAAATTAGACGTGGGCATTAAAAAGCAGTGTACATACATCTGATTTAATTGTGATAATGTGTTGATGCAGGACACACAATCTTTTAATTGCAAAGTCTAAAGAGCCCTCGCATCCCTTCTCCCCCAGACACAAAAGAAATGGGAATGCTATCATCAGTGTCCCACAGACGCCTCTCCTCCATAAAAAAGTTGCCATCTCAGGCATCAAAACACACTGACTGATTTCCCCACCGGTCGTGCTGGGGTGAGTCTACATGTCCGGTCATTCACCTTTAACTGCTTCCATTGTGTTTCATTGTGTTTCAATTGTGAACCAGCCGCCACCTGCTACATTTCACATGACACGAAACAGTATGTTGAAATGGACATTTCAGCTGTGGATTCGATTTATCAGTTTTATGACAAAAAGTCACTTATAATGCTGTAATCAGCCCTCTGTGGTTTTTGCATATTTTGTCTAAAGCCTTTGGTGTTGGACTTACTGAAACTGTGCAAAAAATTGACAATTGCAGGGCTACACCACCAGTTTTTGACTTTCTGCATACTGCTATCTTCTGTGGCAGCAAGAGGTTTTTCAAGAAATCATCAAAATATAACAAAGATGGCAGACAATTCAGATTCACACGACACTGAATACATATTGTTGTATGTAGCTAATTAATGAGAATGTTCATCACCAAACCAGATAACTCAATACCTCTAATAATTTCTTAATCACTGTTGATGTGATAGAATTAATGTAATTAAATTAACAGTTTTGCTTGATAATCAGAACAGTAGCACAGTGATACAAGGAGTATAAACAGCAACATTAAACCTGGGTTTAGTGCCTAATGTGTAACAACACTATGCAGATGACAAGAATTTATATATTCTAAACAATAAAGTTGTAGATTTCAGCTTTAACAACATGAGCTGTCGGTGATCTGCTCAGCTTTGCAGGACCTCTCCAGCCAACAGAAATAGCTGTGATCCAGTCCAATCCTGAACAAGAGGGTAACTCGGGTTGCAATACTATTGTGCAAATACTATTCCACCTCATAATCTATCAATATGCATGGAAGGTACCAGAGACACACCCAGCCTTCACAACTTTACATTTAAATTCTCACCACCCTTATTTTGAAGAATGATTTTAGAATTCAGATTCTTGCTCATCTTCCCCTCAGTGCCATATGTGTGTTTTTGTTTGTTTTTTAGTTTTTATTTTATTATTACTGGTTATAGGTGTGATTACTGTGATTACTGCTTACATGTGTGTACTGCTCTTCAGTGTGTTGTGATGAAATGAGCTCCGGTGCACACACATCAGTTTGTGTGCATGTGTGTCGTCAACACAGCACAATCTGGTGTGTGTGATGAAGTATTGAACTGGGCAGCTTCTCACTGGGCTCGTTTCACTTGTCATAAAACATACTCCCTTTATTGGCCTGACCGTCCACACACACACACTTGACCTTGTCCCTTAATCCACTTCTAACAGAACAATCTCCTGGGTTTTGACTTGTATAGCTCTCTCTCTCTCCATGTGTGTGTGTGTGTGTGTGTGTGTGTGTGTGTGTGTGTACACTGACCAGGATCAATGCTGTGTTGTCAGGAAAGTGTGTGTTTAAAAGTGCAGGGCAGTCCAGGGAGCAAGAAGGACAGCAGATGGGAGGAGGTAGAGAAGGATGGAGGGATGAGATATTTAATGTGTTTGCTCTACTAGCTGTTAAGTAATGATTCCCATATCCACCAAACTCCCAGAGGGGAGACTTGTTTATGTTCACAAATCAAGACTGAGTGTCCTAAAGAAAAACACATGCAGAATTCATTTTACTCTACCTTTTACATTTATTTTAAATATGTACAGTATGTATATTATCTTAGAAATTCAGTAGTGTGATTTTGTCCAAACGTAGAGAGTAAAACAGTCACAAGGTGGTCAGATTGTAGTGTCTCCTCAAAAGTTGACTTTTGAGAAAGGCTCAACGTTCCAAGAAGGAGTCAGGTGACATCTGCCATGTTTGTTGGAGGGTTGTTAAAGAAAGAGGCAGGAGATATGAATAACCCGAGGCCATGACGAACACACTGCACACACTGATGCATGGGAGGACGGGACTGATGGATGGGTGATGAGCAGCTTACACTCGAGAGCTAAAAGAAGAGTCAGGAGGGAGAGAGACAGTATGAGTAACTAATGTGAGTCACTTGGTGTCTTTCTGCTGAACATGGCTGAGTCAGGGAAACAAGTACTGTACAAACAAGAGTTTTCTTATTATGAACTATAACAGTTGTAGAATGTTTCACTGTTGTGTTACGATTAAACAAAACTGAACTGATCTGACTGAAGTCTCACATTTAGGCTAAAAGTTCTACTTCCTTAAAAACTGAAAAGCAAAATAGTAACACATCATCATTTCTACATGTTAATTGACATATTCTTGTATCCTTGAATTAACAACCATTCTCTTGTCACTGGTGGTTTATTTGTCCTTTATTCATTTTGTTAGATTCTAAAATTATCTGGAGCAAAAATGTTACATTTTAGCCTGTAGTATACAATGCATTATTTTGTATTTGTCTGTTTTTAAAGCACCTGATACTCTTATTTTACACTGTATCGTAATGTATTATGTATTTTACTGTATTTTAAAACTCCTGACATTGTACTCTTACCTGCACTAGTCATTAGCCACAAGGATATATGTAATGTAATACGTGTTATGGGTTATGTGTTTTCATTTGATTATGCATTATAATGATGTTGTTTGTTGTCCTATCATGAGCACACTGAGGCAAATTCCTAAAAACTAAGTTGTATGGCAAGAAAGTATTGAATCGTTCTGAATCATTCTTTGCACACTCAGTCATTTCATTGATTTGTACGTGTGTTAATGACAGCGTTTCCAACAAAAAAACTAAATGATTTTCACACCAACAAGCCTGTAGAACCATTTAAGCTTGTAGCATAAAATATGAATAAAGCCTATTTGAGGGAGTTTTCTGTGTAAGAACAGATTCATTTTTAAACTTAAGTCAACTGTAAAAGATTGAGTTATGTGAGTTATGTAAAGAAAATGTCAAACTATTTTACATCTCTTGCAGTTTAAAAAAACTTTTACTAATTTTACTCTTTTTTTTTTCTTATTTCCTCAATTGTTTGTGCTTTGGCCATAATGTATCTAAATACTACTACTACTACTGCCAATAAAGCCCTTTGAAATAGAATCAATTGAGAGCACAGTGTGACTTATTTAGTATTACTCATTTTGAATAACCACCAAGCATTTCAAAACAGAATATGATAACAAAAGTTTTCAGCTTGTTCCAGTCCCAAGCTGAGACGATGAGAAGAGGAACAGTCCCGTCTGCTTTTGTCTGTCTGGGATGGGCTCTGATAGATGAAATGTTGTCGCTGCATACACACTGTGATCAACAGCAGGCCAGGAGACAGCTGCTCCGACAAACACACACACACACATATCCAGGCAGGTATGCATGCTCAGGCTTTTTAAGACCTCATATATACACAAAAACAAATATTAACATAGACAAAGACATGCCTGCACATGTCAACAAACATAAAACTGCATCTGCACTTATTGTTCTGTAATATGGCACACATGCAAACATACTGTATATAGAAAGCATGCATGTCCATATACACCTGCCAACACAAAAAGGCGCCTGTGGACAAAGAATTTACAACATACACACACTCACACACACCACAGACTTTCTTTCGCAAGGTAGGTCTACCTCCCCGGTGCCCCCTCCTAACTGCTGAGACAGGGCCATTCATCCATCCTTTCTCCCTCCCTCAGCGCCTACAGCTCTATTTATTTATTCACTGGCTCACGGCCGGTTTGTTTTTTAATCAAGACAAATTGAAAGGAATAAAAGTCCAGGCTTGTACAGGCTGCTGCTCCTATTGCCTTTGTGTCAAAAGGCAACACACTGAGTTATGAATCACGGTGCATGCAAGTGTGTGTGTGTGTGTGTGTGTGTGTGTGTGTGGATGCAGGTAGTTAGTCCCATATGTTATCTAAACCTCACAGCTGGCTGCTTCTCTTAGGGATTGGTTAGTCTCCAACTGCTACACAACAAGCTAAGCAAAGGGCCACTCTTACTATGCTTATATACCACTGCAGTTAAATAGGTTCTCTGTAAAACGTCACTCCATCGTGAGCTGTCATTTGGTTGAAAAGTTTAAAATTATATTACATTCAGTGGCAAAGCACAAAGTATGGGTCACTGTTTGTGGAAAGACTTCAGCGGTGAGTGGATGGAAGTGTCCACATCAGCATTTGTTTGTTTTATGAACCATGAACAAAGACAGTCCCTCTCCATATCCATATAGTTTTAGTTAACTGAATGTGAAGTACTCACATGCTTGCACCAGATCAGTAAAACACTTATGTGAAATTTTAGATGCATGACATTTTAATTATGACCTTTGAATCCATCATTTTAACCTTTGAATGGCCAAACAATTCTGCCAAAGATGGCTGAAAACAAAAAATATGCAAATGGTGTGTGGCGTGTGTGTGTGTGTGTGCGTGTGCTGCAGGCTATGCGGATGGCATGCACTTTCATATAGTGTGTATCTAAGTGACTGGCAGACAAACTGATCAGAGGAAGTGTGTGTGTGTGTGTGTGTGTGTGTAAGCAAGGATGGTGTGTTTAAGGTGAGTGAGTGACAGAGTAGAAACAGAATCACAGGCCACAACATGGTGAGCATCAGGAAGGAGGTTCACTCAATCACAGCTCAATGCCTCCTCTATTTTGCATATTAGTGAGCAGTAATACGTAATGATCAGTTCTTATATAACTCAATTCTTATCTGTGTGTTGCGTATTTTATTTTATCAGAGGTTCCTACAAATTAATCTTGTAATGATTTGTGTTATGATATTTTCTTTGTTCTAAATCTGTTCAGGGTTTTTTTTTTTTTTTGAAGCGTTTTCAAATAAGCAATCTGTTTCTGTTACAACAAAACCAAAACCAAAATGCATTCACAGTCTGTACAAGTGTACAAGTGGAAGGTATCCCATCCTACGGTGTGACAGTGTATTAGTATGTATATTTGGTGAAATACAAGTGTGTTTAGATGGTACAAAAATATGGAATTAAATATAAATAATCTAACACTAATAAATTATTTGGAGAAAATTACTATTGATATTAGTGGTTATTAGTATATGAGAAAATCTTTTAATCTGCTTTCCGGTATATAACTGTGATGTTAAAACTATGATTTGCGGATATGAATAATGTTGATAAAATTTTGATGATTCTTCAGTATTTTGATATAAGTGTTTAAAGTCCTGTAGATAATTTAGATTCCTGCTGCAGCAAATATTTATGTTTAACTGAGGTGAAAATGATTATAACAAATGAAGTGGAGATGGTAAGAACAGAAAGATGAACATGTAGTTCTATAAAAGGTATGTGACTAAACTCTCAGAGAACACACAGTCCTGTCGCTCCATCATGGTTTGTGAGTGTGTGCAGTGAACAGATCTCTCTCGGTCAGCAGTTGCAGAAACTGGGAAAGACTGCAGAGGTTAGATGGTCAAACAGAGAGTGAGAGAGCAAGGGAAGAGGAGTATGAAGAAGAACACAGAAAGGGAGGAGAAGAAGGAGAGAGAGCCCTGGAGTGTAACTCAATATAGGAGAAAGTGTCACGTTGACAAATGTAACACAGTGAGATCTATTAGTTATACCACAGACTATGTTAAACAGCTGCCCTGTGCTTTGGTGTTGGTTCACACAGACACACACACAAACACACACAGACTCAGAATAGTGGCCATTCTCTATCATTGGTTGCCTATGGAGAGCAAACAACAGTTAGACAGCTTGTTTCTGACAGAAATAAGGGGGAAGTAATTTAGCCTGGTGGGTTTTATCTCTCTCTCTCTCTCTCTCTCTCTCTCTCTCTCTTTCTCTCTCTCTCTCTCTCACTCTCACTCTCACTCTCTCGCTCATTCTCTCTCTCTCTCTGATCTCCCCTCCCACGATGTTGGAATAAACAAATATTTGTCCTCATTACTAATTAAACAGCAGCAAGAGAAAGCACACAGAGGGAAATTGACGACACTGTGCACCCCCCCATTCTCAGACTTACACAGGGCTCTGCATCTTCAGGCTCTGTATCCTTAAAAAAAGGCAAAAAAAAAAAAACTTAAGTGTGTGTGTGTGTGTGTGTGTGTGTTGTGATTTACGAGCAGTGTTTCTCGGTTGCTGTTGTAGCATCCACCTGTAAGCCATTCATAAAGCAAGCAGCTGAATAATGAATGGCTGGTGTCTGGGGCCAGGCTAGGCTACGCTGTGCCCTGGTGGCTGTTTTAAATGAATAGGAATTAGTGGGCTAGAATGGAGCGCAGAGCCCCCTCTGCATGAGTGTGTGTATGTGTGTGAGATTTGTTTATAGGCACAGGGGATGCCCATTTATCAGGCAGCCGCCATGTTTGCAGTAGCTGGGGAGTAAGGGTTGCTGGGTTTGGACATGTGAAGGGAAATTTCCTCTTTGCACAACTTGGATCTTGTTTGCAGAGCTCAATTCAGTAATAATATGTAGATTAGACTGACCAAGTTACTTGCTAACTCACCTAAATGAAACACAGTGTTTTGCAGTGCTAGCAATTACACCTTTATTTTTCTTGCACTGATATGCCCAAATGTCAGTGTAAAAACAGGTTTATTTGACATCAACCTTCCTTCAGGCTCTACACACCTATGGCACACAGGTGTTTTCTCTTATTCTGGCTGAGACCTCTGCTCAAAAGAATGACGGAAATGTCAGTTAACCACAGTCATGCTGCCTTCAAATGGAACTTATGAGTTTGTGGTGAGGACATGGGATGTCGTGTACATGGTGTTCAAGTGGTGCAAACACTGCAACTAGGCAACAGCAACATGGACGCCAAAAGACTCCTTATTGTTCTAAAAAGCACATTAGCTATTAATATTGCTGTTGGTGTGTAGAAGCTACAGAGGCTAACAGTTTAGCAAGCCAGCAGGCGGATAGCCTAATGCAAATATGTAATGACAGAGGGAAAAGAAGAGGCCACTGAGAATATCAACAATATCCTCTGACATAAAATAAAATTACGATGAAAAACTCCACATGACTACACCATCCAATGAAAAACCTTCCATGGTAGGAATGTGCATCTTTACTGATCTCACGATTCCATCTGATTACTCGATTTTGACTCGATTCAATGTCACAATGCATCATGATGCGTTGCATTCAAAATTTTGCATATGGCTACTTCAATGAATAAAAACAGTCAGATAAATATGAACTCCCTTTTTTATTATTTAGAAAAGGGTCAGTATAGATGTCTTCACATTATAAAGCAAAATAAATAAATTGTATAGATCTAGCCATCTTTTATTTGTGTGTGAAATTGCTCCATCCTCAAAAACAAAACTAATACTTCTGCAGTCGAGCTTCAGTTTCCAGCAACCGTCTCTAAGAGAGGACACTTCCTGAATGTAGAGAACATCACAAACATGACATACATGAGCCAGTAGCTCCACCAGATGAGCACCTGCATGAGACTCATAAACAGCTCTCGTTTGCAGCACATGCAAAATTATCTGCCAGTCCTCGCCGATGTAATGTACCGTTATTGTTAAATAAGACTCCGCCGTGACCAAAGTCCAAGAATCACGTTATTGCTAACACGTCACAAAAGAGTCAAATCAATTCTTGGCAGGGTTTCACTCTTTTCTTTACAGTAGCAGGCGTTAGCTTCTCAGAGTGAAAATGGCTAACGCGGCTACGTCTCATGCATCCCTAACAGGAGGCTGTTTTTATACTTTAGAACTTTTATTGTCCAGCTGAGGCCAGAAAATCAACAAGCAACATCGATTATGTTGTGTCACTGCATTGATGCAGAATGGTCCACGTCCGCATTGCAATGCATCATAGAAACAATAATTTTCAACACCCCATTCCATGGCCTCCACCATTTCTGAGAACATTAGCAAACATGTTATCACTCATGTACTCTGAGCTTTAAGAAAATTCTGAGGTTCGAGAGAAAAGAGGGGGTGTTCAAATGGACTCTGCTCTGTAAACTTGACCCTTGGCCTTTAAACAAACTCATACATTATCCATACTCATTTGAGAGAGAAAATGAAGTCAGTTACCCAAACTGTTCATTGTAGATGTCCATTACAGGTTATTGTTTTTCCCAGTAACCGAAAGTTAGTAGTGTTAGTAATTCATGTTAGATTTAAGTAGAAACAGTCTTAGTAGTGAGAATATAAGTAATGTAATGATCAGTGATGCCTCTCTCCAGTGAATGACAGTGAATGAGTAATTCATTACTTATTTATGCTCATCTTCATGTGCAGAAACACAGTGCGAGAGGATTTCCCAGAGTTATGGACATTTCCTGTGGCACATTTACTGTCTAACTTACTCACAGCGACAACACACACACACACACAGACAGACAGAGTATTGGCCTACAGGGATACACTCCAAACCACTAATGTCACATTCACTCTCTGTCCCTGTGTATTGTTCTAGGGTCTAACTATGGGAAAGTGCCAGGTCATTTGTTTGTGTCTCCAAATTGGCTACTTCATTGCCTTGGCCGCTCTCCTCTGCCATTCCACCCCTGTGGTGCTTTGGTTCGAATGAACACTGCACTTGAGTGAAGCAAGTGGAAAGTTGAGAATTTTAAATAATAACACTGAGAAACAGCTGAGTGCTTTATGTCAGTAGACTGAAACTTGGACATTTTTAACATGGTAGAATCCGAGAACAAAACTATGTTTTACATTCGGAATGTTCTGTGGAGCTATGCAGTCTGATCAGCCTTAAGTGTGTGGAAATTAAGTTAGAATGGACGGTTACAACTAAGGCTGAATGAAAAGGAAATTTTCACCTTACACAAATTTGACCACTGGAGTAATTTTCTGTCTATTTTATTTCTAGACTCTAGAAGCCAGTGTATCAAATTTATAGAGGTTAGCTGTAGTTAGATAGCAACATACACATTAACTGTGTGTGTATGATGTTTCTGTGTGTGTTAATATATCAACCGGCCTCACCATGAGCCACCAGCTTCAGGTTGAAACATTTTTATCTGGCAAGGACTTTGCTACGGCAGCTTTGCACCCACTTACATCTTTGTCCCGTGTATGCAATTGCACCACTTTTCCCCTTTTCTGAATACACACTTTGCTATAAAGAAATGTTACATATCATCAATAAATAAAAAGAAATCTAATTAAAATCTCACCAGTACATTTGAACTGGCAGTCTGATGTTTAAGAAAACAGAACAATATTACTGAGTGATTTAGATCCTGACCGATGCTTGCCTCTGAAGATTTAAATCATTAATGAAGTCATATGTCTGTGCCATTCATGTGTAAAATTACACACAGCCTCCCTCTCTCAGATCAGAGACTGCAGATTAAACCTGTGTCATTTTTGCTGTTGTGTGATGAATACAGGTGTATAATCAACTACACAGAGTAGATGTGACACTCTACAAGCTCACTCATCACGCTGAACAACAGTATTGATGTTTTCTGTAGAACTCTGGGTCACAGGACTACACTTGTGGATGATATTGTTGGTAATCTTTTTAAGTCCAATCATGTATATTGTCAATGTAGATTTAAAAAAGTGTGGCAAATGGAAAGAGGCCACATTTGACATGACTGAGAGGTGTTTTTTGATTTTGGAGAGGTTTGTGCACCTCTGCCAAATCAAGGCAAAAAAATTGCGTGAACACAGCCTAAACCCCCCAGAAACACTTGTTTGCTGCCAATGGCATCACCAAACTGAAAACTGTATAAAAACTGTGTTTACTTGGCACTGGCATTGGAACAGGTTCAGGTACAGGAACAAAAAAGGAATAGGTAACAGGCAGGATGGTGAGAACGCAAGACTCCATCAAAGACAAAATGGACAACATAATGATCTGGGAAAAAGCAGACATGAAAATGGCTGGTATAAACCGTGCAGGCAGCATTTGTGAATGAGGAACAGGTGAGGTGGGTGTGGAAGTCAGGTGACTGGCACAAGTGGGGAAGTCTTAGGGCATCTGGTGGTCAGTTGGTAAAGATTTAGCCTTAATACATGGTATGCACATGCCCAGGTGAGCTACTGCTGCGCCCCTGATCTGTGGCTCAAAATAAAATAAATTGTGCAGTGTAGTGCAGATTGAAAAACCATGGTTAATGATAAAAATGCAACTACCTTACAGTCAACATTGGTTTTTCACTGAAGTGAGTCTGTAGGCCCCACAAATGAACCAAACATTAATTTCACAACATTGCTATTTAAAGTTAATTTGTGCTAGTTTATAAAAAAAGGGCCTCAAAACATCACTCATTACTACTTACAATTGGCAAGATGTATTTTAGGAGCCTGGTGAATCCCTGGGAAATGATGTGTGTGTCCACACCTGCAGGTGTGAACACACGCGTGTGTTTGATCCCACTTAAAAATCCACCATCTGCTGCGATCAGCGCTCTTCAGTGTTCAAGTGTGTGTACGCAACATCGGTCCAGTGAAGCTGACAGCCAAATAGCTAGCAGACACTGACCTTTTGTTCTGTCCGCAGGCACACACACACATGCACACACAAAATCAATCCATCATACAGTATATGCATTGACACAGGCAGAAACACACACAGTGCATACGGTCTGTTGCTTCTCAGGCTTTGTGACAGCTGTCAGTCAGCGCTCATGCAGTAAACACACACAGAGTTTGAGGTTTAGTGGTCTGTGTGATCAGATTGGTGGACAGGCAACGTACGGCCCACGTTAGGACAATAACAACCCTTCAGGACATGTTTTGTGAATACCAGTTTGTGTGTGGGCGTATGTGTGTAACCCCTCTGGCTCTGGTGCTGGGAATACCAGTGTGACAACTCCCCCCCACCCTGAGCTGACTGACACATCTGGGTTTAAACAGGACAGGCCACACACACACTTACACAAACATATAACAATGTATGCGAATATTCACTCTGGACAGGACGCCAACTTTCTGAGGCTGTTTTCATGCCAAGTCTTTGGCATGATCCAGCTGTCATATCTCCACTGGTGGGAACAAACTGATGATGACATGAGTCAAATATCTCAGCTTCCTCTTTGCTTTATATTCACCAACAATAAAAAAAAAGGCCAAGAAGTCACTTTGACTGATTTAAAGGTTCTGTTTAAAGGTAACAACATTGTTAAAGCCACAGGCAGCAACAGATGCACAGCAGCTTTTGGTTGGTTGTTCACAAGGAGCAGCAGCTGGCATGTTGTCACCCTTGGCAACATGCAAGCTGTGCTACATGCTTGCAGCCAGATGTCCTTTTAGCAGTATGCCATAGCATAGTAGCTACCTGGATTAATTCTATTAAATCTTTGATAGTAATACAGACACATAATGATTACATCAGAATCAGCTCCTAGATGTACAGTTCTGTTGCCTTTTAGACACAGTGCATCAGCTGGAGTTGTATTTGAGGTCCAATATTCACTGTCTAGTTGTAAAGTCCAGTTCTAAATTTGCAGGTCATAAAACTAAAACACTGGTTAAAGATGTTAAAATGAACTGAAGCTTCAAGGAACTCCAGATGATTCTCTACTACAAGACACCTCTTTCACATTACATGAGGTCATTTGATCACTGTTAATATAAGTACATTTATTAGCAGCTTAAGAGAGTAAGAACAAACCTCCATTTTTGGGAGATCTGTACTATTGTCACCTTGTATTTAGTGACAACTGCCACAACACCAAAGTATCTCAATATTGCTGTGATCTTTGATTAAAACTATAATTAACTATAAACTATAATTACTAATTACTACCTAGTTGGTTTGGTGATTGAAAACTTTTCAGCCTTCTGCCTCTGTATGGATCATATCAGCCTGTCCCATAATAAAAAGTAATGTAAGAAGCATCATCAGGCTGACAGTCTTTGACTGATGTCTGATTTTTTTCCCATTAGCTCACGATCAGAAATTGTAGGATACAACTTTAACCCCACGAAGCCTACAGCCTGTTAAATATATTATGTCCACTGACTGACAGCCAGTCAAAACAAATATGCAGGCACCTAACATCTCTCTCTTAATTTATATCAAACAGGGAATAAAGAACACATTGCTGCACTCCTGTGATTTGACTCACTGTGACTTTCACATCTAAGTGAACATCATTTTATACTCTTTCTGGTTTAATGGCCCATCACTTCTAACATAGGCTAACTGTGACATGAGTATTAGGCTAAAACATGTTATTTATGACTCAATATTTTGGTCATATTATACCAATGTTAAATACATCGCATCAATACACTTATTACTATTAAAAAAAGGTGTCTATGCATGGTAACAAATACACTCAGGCCTTTGTCTGTTTGTCTGGATATATCTGTGTATTATGACTTACCTTCTGACAGATGCATCCCTTTATTCACTCAAGTGTTACATGTGGTTGAGTTGTGTGTTGGAGGGAAATATACCCAATCATGTCTCTGTAGTTTGGTGATAAGTAAAGTCTCCCACTGATTTAAATCCTCTTTCTGTTATGGCTGTACTTTATTACACTGTACAAAATACTTAATGAAAAACCTAATCAACAACTCAACAAAATAAGGTAAAATAATAAATAAAATGTATTTTGTTTTTTCACTTATCAATTATCAACAGCAACTGACTCAGACTTTGTGGCCGAAGTGGAGAGGTCCAGATAACTATGTTCTCAGCCTGACAACCCTAAGAATGTCTACCCCTGTAATCAATCAATACCATAACAACAACATGGATGACTGAGGCTTTTATAGATAGATATATGTAGGTTTCACTCTCTCATGTTATGGTAAAGAGGCTGATTAAAAAAGAAAGATGAAAAGGTAGATATAAGGGAGTAAAAGATATTGATAGAAATGCTAACGGACAAAGGAAACAGAGGAGGTGAAAGAGATTATCTTAAGAAACATGGACGAGGAGGAGAGAGAGTGACTACAGGAGTGACAAAGATAGCAAGACACACACACACACACACAAACACGCGCACACACACACGCAGAGGTGCCTTTGGGCAGTACTTTCACCTCCACTGACATTTAACTAAAAACCAATCTCCATGTCTGCCATCTACAGCCCCTAACCTCAGGGCTAGAGGGTGGAGAGGGCTGAGTGTGTATGTGTGTGCATGTGTGTGTGTGAATGTAAGCACAGCAGTTTGCAAGCATGGATTTTGGGGGATGGAGTGAGCACACATTCGTACCTGTTCGCACATTCACAATTGTTTGTGTGTGTGTGTGCACGTGCACATAAAGAGAGAGAGAGAGAGAAGGCACAGGAATGTCCATTGTCCCCTGGGTGAGGTCAAGGTCTCTGTGCCCACTCAACATCAACACTTCCTCCAACTACACACACGCACACACACACACACACAGCTCCAATAATCATGCCATTGAATCAAATATATAATCAGAGAGGAAATGTCCCCTCGTCACCACCATGCCATAATCCAGCAGGAATTGGAATTGGAAAACTTATACAAGGGTTAGCCGGTGCAGTCGGATGGTGCCCCAGGGCCTCAGCAGAGCAGAAGGGGGGAGGAGAGAGATAGTGGGGGTGAGGAGATGACACAAGAGAGAGAGAAACATCCAGAAAGACAGAGGGAGGGAAATAGAAATGGAATAAATGACAATGGAGAGTAGGAATATGATGTGGAAGAGAAGACAGATATTACAGACAAAATGAAAGACAGATGTTGAGAAAGTAAGAGTAAGGAAGAGAATACACACATATAAGCATGTCCCTCCTAATGTTTGACATACTGCCCAGGGTGTTACAACCCCACTCACCCGTTCTCTTTCTTTTACACCTCTGCAATCTTCAGCGTTTCATGGGAGAGGGGCTCTGAGCTCAGGTTAACTGCTAGCCTCAGGGCCTGCAGTAACACTCAACTACCCCTCCATCCCTCCACCCAATCACCACCACCACTAGTACCACCATTTTACACTGACGAGCTGTTGTCAGCAGCACAATGAAGTTAGTCAGATGACTAAATGAATGATGGGGTCCTACATTCTTACTTTTTTTAAATTTCATCTGCTATCAGTGGTCACCTAGAAATTGCCCCAATGAGGTATTTAGGTACTGTACACAGCCTTTGTCTTGTGTTATAGACAGACAGTAAACAGCAGACTGTAAACTCTATCCATTGATGAAGGATGTAGATAGAAGATGCTGCCTTCCATGCTGCACAAGGTTCTACTTTTTTCTGAAGCCCTCTGTACTGTCAAACCTACTGCATGGACAGGTCTTATTCAAATGAATGAGGGGCTGGGTTTTCACAGTTCTAATCAGCTGGTTCAACGGTTTGTTTTTTTCAACTGTTATAGGAACATAATATTTAAATAATTTTTATTTTCTTCTCTTTTTCTTAAACAAATTAAACATTATGACATAAACAAGGAAGACAAGTCAAGATATGTTTAAGCTACATTTTGAAACAAAAGCATAGCATTAATTCAGGCAGAGAACTGAATTCATTCATACTCATATCTCATCTCTAAAGGGGATTTGTTTTCCTAGCAGAATCTTCATTGCCACTCTGATTCTTTGAGAACTCCCTAAAACAGGAATGCTTTTTCTGCCAGATATAACTCAAAGACTCAAATGTCAAATGTAGTGAACACAAAGTTATTCCACCAAGCAGTTAGCATTAAATAAACAAATCCATAGATTCACATGGTTTTCTGGGTGGCTTTCCAGTTCGCTTGCAGTAGATTTGTCCAGTGCAAAGTGTCAGACTGGAATGGCAATCCTTATAGCCACAGAGGAGATCATGTACAGACAGGCACAGAAACTATGCTTCATTTAAAAAGTATCATCTGAACATTATTGACAATGACCAGCTTTTGTCGAATCAAACTTAAAGCCCAGGTCAAGGTTGAGTTGCCACATGATCTACTACTTGACCGGATCAGTCACCCACAGCATCCAACACCTCCACACTCAAGACACCCGCTCCACCTTTACTGTCACTCCTTTTCTTTTTCTTTTTTCTCTCATTCCTTATCGCAGGACACTCTTGTGACATTGATTTTTTTCTCCATTGTCTCTTTCTGGTTTCCCTTTTTTCATCCAGTCTTTCTTGTTCTCATTTCTTTTCATCTATCTTTGTCATTACCTCAATTTGTTTCTTCTATCTCTGCGCGTTGTCTTCACCTCTCGCTCATTCTGCCTCCCCATCTCTCCCTCCTTCCTTGTTGTCACTGGGAGGCCATTGCTGTCGGGGAAGTTTTCCCAACCTCCTCATCCTCTCATTTTTCATCAGCTCCCCTCTGACACCCCTCCACCCCCACGCATCCGCACACACACCTGCTCCCATCTCCCCATTCGTCCCCTCCCTCTCCTCTCTCCCTGTCCGTCCGTGGCACAAATGCATTTGTTCAATACCTCCAGCAAACAGATTAGCGAGCTGTTATCAGCGACAGGGAGACGGTGATAATGGTTTTCACCACATCTTCTCTCTGCCACAGATTAAAATGGGCCAGGTCACCCATCACACACACACACGCACACACACACACACACACTTTTATGTTCACTCACAAACATGTACACACACCTGCATAATCAAAAACCTTGTCAAAAAAGTACCAAAAACCTTTTTTTTTAATACACATATCCTCACAAATGCATTCATACACACCCACAACACTCATATAATACACATGAACACACACACACACACCTGCACAACAGCAACATATTAGCAATCTGTTTTCTTCTTCTGCCCCTCCATCCCCCTCTCCTCCTCTCCTTGTCTCTCTGCTTGCCATTGGATTTCCTGTCCAATCTATTGTCGCAAGCCGGGGCCAAAAGATACAAGGTGAAGTCAGTTTCAATCTGATGGGCCATTGTTTTGGCTTTGGCTTTCCCAGACACACACACACACATGGTCTCACACACACATTCATACTAGCTGATTCCCTGCTTGGCCATCGATCGTGGCTTTGCTCCTGCTACCTGTCACCTTGGTGTATGTGTGTTTGTACGCACATGTGTGTGTGTTTGTGTGTGTGTGTGTAAAACCTAATCAACTTGATGCTGCTTGATTAACAGGATTAAAAAAACAAAAAAGTTGGGCTGAATTTGTAAGAGAAATGTATTCAAGATGTTTGCATCTTTAAATGTGACCAAACCCTGGACAGTGTTCATCCAACTGTGAAGTTATGTTTGGTGCCAGGTACAAGATTTTGAACTTACAGTTGCTGTTCAAAGTGCAGCTCACAGCAGGTACATGTTGAACTGTGAAAACATGCAATGACTTTATGACTGGACTAAACTTTGCCTATACCTCATGAACACTTTCAACAACCAGATCAGTGATCCCCTTATAGCAGTTCATGGCAGGTGAACCCTGGCAGCCAAGGGGTTATGGGCTTACAATGAATGACAACATCCCTGGTTCGAGTCCAGTCAGGGACCTTTATTGAGTGTCACTGTCTCCCCCCTCACTCATTTTCTGTCATTTCTCCACTGTGCCTCTCCAATAAAAAGCATAAATGCCCTGAAAACGCTTTATCAAGGTCATTCTTTCACATCTCAAAACTGCACTATGTCACTGAATGTCTTGTTTTGGTGCTGATCTTTATATATCAAGTACATGTTAAAACATATTTACACATTTCATATTAAAAACCTTGGATATCCTCTTTTGTAAAGTGCTAAAAAAAATTGCTATGTGAATACTTCATTATCAGTATGAAGGAAGGAATGATAAAAACTTCTTTACCCAAGCACTCTCTTCCTCTACCTCCTCCAGAGAGCCAGACAGATGAAGCTCAATTATGACCCCAAACTGGTCAGCCCTGACTAATTTCAGAATTGGCCAAATTTCTGCCGGATCGGTTGTCATTTGACATGCAGTTCGGGGGTGGGGGTGGGGGGGTGGGGGGGGGGGGGGGGGGGGGGGGGATGTCACGATGCCAGATTAACTGCCTGAACAATCAGAGATCTAGCTCTCGGTTGGATTTCTTTGGCACGTCAGTTCCACATCTGATTTCCATTGCATTCCATGCATTTGTGGTGAATGTGTGCATGAATGAGGTGCATGTTTCGAACAGAATGACTTCATACATGCTGGATAGAAGTTTCAGATTACTATAAAAGCTGAGTGAAGTCAGTGTACAGCGAGTAAGTTTATTTGTGTCATGAGAAACAGGACATGCCCAAGTGATGGTGTAAATCTCAGGATCTTCTGAGGACTTATTGATAACTTTGATGTCAATATTCTCAACACTTACAGTAACAGTTAAATTAACATAAAGAGCTCCATGTGCTTTGTTCATTTGCTTCACTTTCTCTCAGCACCATCCAGTGTCCATTAGTGATTAACTATGCCGGTGGTCAGCGTAATGTTTTAGCCCCTTGTAAACCCCTCCAGCGGCACCTCAGCCCGGTCAATAATTAATGCCAGGGATGCTCAGTGTTTTACAGGAGGCTACAGCCGTGTTTTATCACTGTAGCACATCATTCTCATTAGGCCAGATTCGATCAAGACTCACTGTACACAAAGACACAGAGAGAGAGACACAGTGAGATAGATGGAAAACCGGAGAGAGAGGGATGAGGTGGGTAAAGGAAAGAAGTGAAGTATACATGTTATGCTTTTCTTTCTTAACATGAATGACAAGAATGCTTTTTCCTGCTTATCCCTCATCTGTGCTCTTGCTCACCCATTAGTAGGCCAGTCTTCTTTCTCACTCTCTCTCTCTCTACAACTCCGTCCCTGTTGCTTGTTAGAATTTACTGCATGCAAATTGGCATCAGTGTGTGTGTGTATGTGTGTGTGAGAGAGAAGGTTGGGAGATAAGATATACATATTTAATGAGATGGAATGAGATGTGGGTGAGGGCAAGGTCAGGGGTGACACACACACACATATGCACACACACGCACAAACACACACACACACACACACACTTACAACACTTCAAACATGCATGCGCAGCCTCTCAGACTGTTAACATATCCACAATGTGAATATGCGCGCACATGCACACACACACACGTAGACCCTCGAAGGAGAGTGTGTGAAGTATGGTCTCATTAGGCAGGCTGTATGGGATTAACAACAGCGGTGACATTTGGTGGCTTGTGAGCGACCAGTCTATAAAAACAAACCGACGAGGAAAGGTGTGTGTGTGTGTGTGTGGCTGTGCCCATGAGTCTGCATATGTGTGTGTGTGTTAGATATAAATGTTTCTACACTTTCAATTTTTTTTCTGTGTTACAGCCACTCACACACAGACACACTTGTACACGTACACCTGGCAACAGACGGGGCCCAATGTGCTTGATAGGAGAACCTTATTATTTGTCCCCAGGGTATTTTAGCCAGTCTAGTTTTTCGCTGAAGTCAAAGTGATTATGTGATCCGACTTTTATTACGCAGCTTTGTCCTAATACAAAGCTCCCCCAAAGGATTCTGGGTGAGCATGTGTGTATGTGTGCCCTACCATACCTCTGTCATTTCCTTACTTTGTGCCTGTCATTCTTTTTTTTTTCTCCTCTGAGAATCCCCTTTTTTCTCATCCCTGGTTTTCTTGCTGTCAACAAACACAAGCAAACCCCATGCAAACACAACTACACACTGCGACATATTCTAACACACACACAACATCTACAATTTACTGTCCTAAGGACGGAGGATGGCAGAAGAGGCTCAGCATGCGGCGGCTGCCAAATAAGCCGATATAGAGGAGATATTGTGGTTAACGAGCTGCAGAACTACAGTTCTCACACATTGTATCCATGACTCGTATGTATGTATGTTTGAGAGAGAAAAGAAAAGAAAGGTAGATAAAAAGTCAATATCACTCTCATCTCTGTGTCGTCCTCCTCTACCCCCTTTTCTGTTCTTTATGCTCCTGCATTTTAAACTCCACTCTCTTGTAGATACAGGAAAAGAGGGTGAACAAAGCCATGTAGATTTTCAATCAGCTCCCGCATGTTTGGATTTCTACTGGTGAATCGAGACTTGTCATTTAAATGTCTGTATCATAATCAGGCCAGGTTGAGCTGCACAGTTTGGTAGCAGCTATTTTTGTCTGACTTCCACTACAAAGATTAAAAAAAGCATTACTATTAAGAGTAGAATGTATTTCTTGTATTGAGAGATATGTTTACTCAACATGATCAAAGATTATGTATTCATGCTTGTTCTGCAATTGTCACAAACAGTACAACCTTTCTAAAGCTTAACTTTCAGTGTTATATTCATTATTTGAAATGCTGTGTTTGTTGAGAAATTTGAAAAATTGTATTCTTGTCAGTCAAAAACTTGAAGGCTCAAACCATCTTCTCTCTATTACTTCTTTAGCATGAATTTACTTAAATATGGAACCACATCTTCACACATGTAAACACACCAGCATTTTTAGATGAACAGGGAAGCTTGCTGGCTATGCAGTTAGCTGCAGTAGTCAATGCAGGGGGCTAATTTCTATTTACTTCCAGTTAATCACAGACAAGTGTATGACATATGGAAACCTGAAATTTATTTGAAAAGCTTTGCAAGGTTCTTTTTGCATTTGTGTTACATTTTGTTACCAGAGATCACAGTTCTTAAACCTCTACCACAGACGTGGTGAGTGGCAGATACAGTTTAGGTTCTGGAGAGGTTATAATTACAGGAAACAAACTAAGGTTAACAACCCTGATGTGTGCAGATTTGGGCTGTCAGAGACAGAAGCTGACAATCAAGAGAGAAGCATGGTGAAGTTTTGGTCATCAGTCCAGAATGGTTATCCTCTCACACTGGGAGAAACATTCACCAGTGACTTACACAGAACTCGGCAACCAACCACAGCCTACATCAAAACTCTGTGTGTCAGGAGTTCTCACAAAATGACAAGTTATACAAACCAACCACTTGCACTATAGCATGAAATAACACAGTACACCAGTCTATGCAATGTTACAAGAGCTAGCTTTGAATTAAGTAAAAGTAAAACTGAGTCAGCACTATGGTCAATGCTGGTTTTTGATTGCAAGTTGGTGGCATGTTTATGTTTGCAGTTTATTTTCCTGTTTACATGGCAGCCTGACACTGATTGTGACTTATTAGACCCATCTTGCAAAGTGTGACAAGCTGCTGAACCTACAAGATCACTGTTACAGGGCCTAAGGGTATGTTTGATGTTTGGTTGAGGTTAGGCAATTGAAACTCTTGGTTGGGTTTAGGGACAGATCATGATAATGGTTGAAACAATGACAGACAATAATTGTTGGACTGTGACAGAATCCAAACGCAGCACATGCCAATCCACCACTGTGACCTCTACACCCAGACTGTTTGTCCTGTTTCATTAAAGACTGCTGCTGACTGTATTTATCCAAGTCTCATAGCATAACTCTTTCTGTATAACCATAATCAGAGGAAAACAATACCCTCTCATTCATGTAACACTGCCACAGTGCAGCAGTAGTGTTGTGGCATGGAGTGCATTCATTACAGAGGTAATACTAAAAAACAGTGCAGATAAAGAAAGACCAGCACCTATTCTGTCCTGATTGAGTTTCATTCCCTTTACTTCTCCTCTCTGTCATTCCTCCTTTGCACTCTCTTCTTCCATTTCCCTCTTTCCTACCTACAATTTCATCATTTCTTCTCCTCTCCAGACCATTTCACACCATCTCTTCTTCTATCATACTATCCTCTCTTTTCACCATCTCACCTCTTTTTTCCCCTCTCCTATGCTCTCTCCACATCTCTCCCTCTGTCACGGCAGCGATGATTATGACTAGTGAGCATAATGCATAGCCATGAATAGGACTGTCCGGCTGATTGTGATGTATAGTTTTTCATTACCGCTCCCCAGCCCCCGTCATTAGGCACAGGGTGGATGGGTGGAGCTGGGTAGTGGGGGGGTGGGGGGGTGGGGTGAATGGCAGCAATGGTGGTGGGGTATCTATTTTATCCACTAATTTGTAAGAAAAAAAACCCTCCCCCTCTCTGTACGGTGGCAATCAGGGGACAAGGTAATCGCCTGCACGTGCAAGAGGCCCTGACGGCCAGCACCTGATGAAGAGCTATGTGGTGTCAGGCTATTGTGTGGAAGAGAGAAGCAGAGTAAGGAGCAGGAGAGGAAGAGAGAGTGTGTGTATAGGCTAGATGCTTTAAAAAGTATCTTATTTCATATAAATAAGTGAGAAAAGCTGCCAAGATGTTAAGGGTAGTTCCACTTATTTCCAAAGAGACATTTTCTTGACAGTAGTCTACCTTATTCCAACAGCAATGAGAGTTCTTTCAGCTGCACTGAGGACAGATTAAACTAAGTGCAAATGACTGAGTATGAACTAAATAACTTCAGTGATGTTAAGATCACATAGAATTAAATTCTCTTGACACTTTCTGAGGAGAGGCACCTGCTGGTTAGTTTCCTTTTGAGCGTCAGTTTTTGGGAAATGCTCTTTTGCTACTTAGAGTTAGATGATGGAATTGATAGCACTATCTTAACTTTCCTCACAGACTAGACTTCAGACTAGATAGGCCCAGTATTAGCATTAGCTAACTGCTAAGTAAGATGCTATGTCTTGCGTTCTATTTATACAAGTGTTAAATACACATGATATAACACACATCACAGTCTATTCACTGTCAAAGTGTCAAAATTTCAGAGTGAACATCGGTGACTAGGCAGGTAGATAAACTTGCTGGTAAAGAAACAGTTACAGCATGTGACTAATCTGTATGCTAATCTAAGATAATGTCCTCCTGGCTCTGGTTCCATAGTAAACGCACATATGTATACGTGGTGCTGATCTTCTCATCTGTCTGAAAGAGAGAAAATAAGCACATTTCTCAAAATGTCTAATTATTCCTTTAGAACTATGCAGATAATTCCACTTGTATAAAAATGTGTATTGATTTAGCCTTACTTCTCAGATTTGTCAGCACATACATTTTCTTTTTAAGAAAAAATTAAAAAGAAATTAACTTGTCTCTGCAGTCAGTGTAAGAAAAATGCACTTTAAGACATTTAAGACAAGATGAAATGGCTATTTAAACAGGATGTGTTTTAGAAACCAGATTACAGCACTCTGCCAACGTTAAACCAGCTGGCTCCTCCCAGTCTTATCCCGTCTGGTAATTAATAACCATTTGGTGTAAATGGCAAATGGCAGAAAGTGAGAGAAGAGAGCGGCCTCCTGCGCTTCGCCTCTGATGGATATGTAGACACACACACACACACATACACACACAAACACACTTCTCTGGCTGTCAGGAAGCAGAAGTTGCAGTGTCTATCTCATCAAGGTGGGGACATGGACAGGCTAGGCGAATAATGATTTAACAAAGGGGGGAATTCATGTGTATCTCATTAACTTGTCCACACACACACACTCAGGCACATATGGGGGAACAAGCAGGGAAACAGAGGTGTTTGAATTTATTTGAATGATGTTGATTGAAAAAAAGTTATTGTTACTCAAGACCTTGGATGTTTCTGCCAAAGCAGGAAGTACTGTAACTTTCATATGATGCAGTACAAAGTCAGGGCAGGGAGGCAGAGACAGAGTGGATGGATGGTGGATTGATAATTAACCATGACAATTATCTTTTCCTCAGCCTGAAACATGATGATGTTTCTTAAATCTTAACCAAGTTGCCTGTCCTGAAATATACTAAAATTAGGAATCATTGATTGATAAAGACAGACTGTGTTTCCATGGAATATAATCCAGGGTTTCTCAGAATCATCCAGTGTCACTGTTCTGTCTGGAAAGTTGCTTGTGTAGTCGTCATTCCCCCACGCAGCTGTGTCCTGGTGGGTCTGTGTCAGTAATCATCAGCTGAGTGTCTAAAACAAGCAGGATTATGTTGTTTTGCATGTTAAGGGGAAGTTTGGTAGCGTGATACAAGGAGAGACGGTCGCAGCTGTGTGTGATCGGCACAAAAACACGGCAGGAGGCACGACAAAGGAAGCACATGGTTCTCATACACATACACATACACACACACAGAAAACAAGCAGGATGTAAACACGTCGTCATAAGTTGGCGACTGACCAGGCAAACAATATTAGATGTAGTGCTAGAAGTTCTTGCTTTTATCAACTTTAAGTCTCACTCCTCAGTCTGATTTGTATAAACATGCATGTAGAGCCACAACCATAGAATACATGTAGTGTTTGTCTTTCCTGCACTGATACAGGAAATGCTTCAGTCAATACAGCGCACAGTTATTTTAATTTTGTCCTTTCACAGACAGCTGATTAAGATCATTGAGAGTATAGTCAATATAAGCAGGAAGCAGCAAAGTATGAAGAAGGCAATTTAAAGGATTGCTATAACTGTCAACTCCCATCGCTTCATAAACAGCATATGAAGCTTCTGCTAATGCTAAATGAATGGGAATAAGTGGCTTGTTGCTCTGCACATTAGAGTGTAAGCACTGACCCATTATTAGGATACAATGTGTAATAAAACATCAGCTTTGCTCTGAAAATGTTGCCCTACATTGTTGGAATGGCCGAGCTGGCGCTCAGGAATCTATTAGCCTCTGTGTAAATGGCTTGTTGCTTTTACACACCCTCACTCTGGAGCGCTGCCACTCGCTTTGTAATTAGTGCTGCATTTCTGCCAAGGAACCGCTGGCTCACCCTGTGCATGCACTCCCTCATACAAACACCCATGCTCAACAATTAGTGTGTTTTACCTGATAATGAAATTATGTAAATGGTAGAAGAGTCCAGGAGACGCTTGCTTATTCAATTCAAACAGGTTCCGGCCCCATTACCATATTTTGAAATATCTGACTTAATTAGGAGAACGAGGAGGGTCGCCGGACCCGGGGAGAGAGATGAGAGAGATGAGAGAGACAAAGACTTTTAACGGCATCCATTCGCCTCATAAAGAGGTTATTAAGAGTCGGGGCTGAAGATGGCCACTAATGATGTGTTGGGGAAATTAGGCCGATCAAACATTAAAAGCCGAGGCCCCCTCCTGTGGGCAGAGAAGCAGCCAAATGGGTCAATTAGAGAGGTATTATTTCTCTCTTTCTCGCTCCCTCGCTCCCTCTCTCAAGAAGCAGAAAACAAGTGGAAGCTGATCTGCATAAAGTGTTTATCAAGACAGACATGTCCACTTAGGGGTGATTACACCGAAATACTTCATCCAGCTAGATGCAAACGAGGGGGGAGGGGACAAAGTTGGGTGTATGTGCATCTCTGCATGAGTGTGTTCTGTTGTAATTAACAGGATAATTGTGTCTTTGAACGTGTTCTTGCATGTGTTTGTGTGGGGGGTTTTTTTGGTCCTAAGTGCACACAGTATTGGCATTTGCTCGCAGGTGAGACCGAGCATGTTTATATGGAGTTTATATGCAGCAGGATTTGAAGGGAAGGGAAACAGGGGCTATTAGTGGTCCTCAATCAAGAAGTAATTCAGTATTAACTGCATATAATGTCCTGGTCATGAATTAGAATAACTGAATTAACGTGCAAAGCACTTGAAATTGCCTAAAATAAAGTACAGGCATACATCATGGAGGATGGGGAGAGTAATGATGCTGGCAGAGAATCTTCTCGCTTTAAATTGTCATTTTATCCCTTTTCTGCTGTGTTTTTACTTCACCTCAGAGTGGCATATTCTCAATTAATTGCTTCATCGTAAATGGAGTTCAATTTTAACTCCAGTGAAGGGATAAATTCTACAACCTGGTGCTTTGTTGTGGGTTAAATACACTTTGGTTTTACACTTAACTTCTGTCTCTCTGCATATCTTGGCACTTTCCTTTCTTGTGTTTAAGGGTTAGGAGGATGGGGAGAGTACGGGGGGGTAAAAGAGGCAGCGGAGGGAAGAACTGTAATTCTTGCACAGGGTTTGAAATAAATTAGCTCTTAGCCATTTGGGGTTAGGCTAACATATTAGAATTTTCCATCTGCTTGCTCTAAATCATCCACGAGTCCGCTCAGCGCAAAGGGCAGGCTGCTCATCTCTCAACTGGTAGGACAGATTGCATTACTGAGCAATATACCTTTATTTCCCCCATTTAATCCTCAGCACAGGGCCGACTAGTGCACAGCTAGGGGTAATAAGACAGAGAGTCATGTATGTGCACAATTAAACGTGAAGAAATACACACACATGCATGCAGGATGATGAATGAAAAAGCGAACACGGAGGACTACGCCCACACCGCCATCAGGTGTCATTTCTAATCAGCTGAGAACGTCTTTGTGTTTACCCACTGCTTTGTGTTCCAGAGAGAGGTGTCAAAACAGGGTCGACGCATCTGAAACACTTAGCAAAAACCACCCAGACACCACACACACACACACACACATACACGTCACTCTTTCTCTTCAAGTAGTTGGTGTCTTGCCTGTCTCTCCCTGTGCATCAGTAATCAACCTTGATGCTCGCTGCTGTTGTGGCCATTGATTTTTCTGTTCCACATGTGGGTGAAAATTGCACTTTAAGTTACCCTGAGTGTTAAATTAATAATGAAACCGCAAGGGTGCCCTCTCCTGACTTTCAATTAACACCATCAGGATTAGAGGGGATGGATGGAGGGATGAGACAGAGAGAGAGAGCAAGAGATAGAGAGAGAAAAGGACTATCCATGACACTCACACTCAAGGTCTGAGGTTCGATCGCTTTGGCGTCCTCTCCTCATGTGCATGTTAAAAACAGGGTCCACTCCTCTGAAGTGCAGTAGTCAAGGTTTTCGGAAAAATTTCGACTTCATTTGGGAAAACCTCAACTGGCCAAAAATCCAACTCCTACCTGAGAATAACGGTGAAGGCGAGAGCAGCAGCATTTATTTGAAGAATATTTGGGGAATAAAGTAAGAGCTAAGGACAGAGATAGAGAAATGAAGTGAGGGGAGATTGGGAAGTACTTGCTCAGAATGAAGGGACTTACCTGAGGTTTCAGTCACTTGTGTTTCCCACATTAAACATGTGCCACCTGAGGCAAACATTTTTTAAACGTCAGAACCAGGAGTCCCCCCTGGTTTCTCTGGTCGGACCATCCAGTCAAACAGACATGTGTCCACAGGAAGTTACAGTCAGCAGATAAACAACACACTAAGCCAGAGGACACAGGTGCCTGCTGGCAGCTGGCCCTGCTGGACACACACACACACACACTGCCATTTCATTCTGACCCAGCTTTCCCGTCTCTCCGTCAAGGGAAACACCTGCCTGATAAAGCTCTATTTGAGGAAAGAGGGAATATCCAGGAGCCTAGCATGAGTGTGAGTGTGTGTGTTGCAGTAAGATTGTCAGAATTGCTCAGCTGATTAGTCAGACATTTAGACAAAGAGACGCCTCAGTCAACCAGCCGGTCTGCCTGCTGAACTGTCCGTCAGCCAATCAAAACACGTCACACAGTAAGTTTGTGTTTAACACTTCATACTGAGCCATGATGTCATGTGAGTTTACTTTACATGCCCCAGCCATATTCTAGACTCCACCCGTAATGGGATCACTGCTTTATTTCTTGTTTTGTCTCAGAGCTTGTATTTTCTTGAGGCCTCACTCCCACTGTGTCAGAATGTGTCAGTCACTGAAGACTCTGGAAAACTGAGCTTTGTTTATGATTCGGTTAAACAACAGGATAGAGGTTGCCTTGCTCATGCCAGGGCTGTCATGAGGATGAAAACACTAATATGGTGCATGAGCAGATAATTGACAGATTACCTGACTACAGCAGAAATGCCGATCATTTGTTGGTTTCAGCTTCTTAACTGTGATTAGCAGATTTTATTCTGTTATATTAACTAAAAGGAACAAATATGTGTTTTGGACAGTTGTATAACAAAATAAGATGTTTCTAGGAACTTTATAACTGAACTTTTAAACTATGTACCAACATGTTTCAAGTGAACAATTAAACAGTTATCCATAAATTAACAGGTTAATCAATGAAAAAGATCATGGTTGCAGCCCAAAATCAATCTGTCACAGCACTTGGATCTTGCCAAGGTTTAGTAATAAGTTTCCCATATTTCCATATTTTTCTTCTTTTTTCTCTGGGAATTTTGGCTTTAGTCTTTTAAGAATATTCAGTTTTTTCTCATAAATTTAACATTTTAATTTTGATCTTTTTCTCTGAATATTAATCCTGTGAGCTCTCTAATGGCTCAATACACTATTGTAAATGTAATAGGATCATCAGAAAAGAAGATTTTAAATAATGTTTTTTTTTTTGGTTTTTGTACTTCATATTTATTGATTTTACCCAAACTCGAACAGAGTTTAATACTACCAAAGTAAAGGCAGGAAAATGCCACTGCTTTTCAACACACTCCTATTCTGTCATTTATTCAGGTGCTTCCTTTGTTTCCTTTATTTTGGAGTTTACAGGCATTTGTGATGTTCCGGAGTGTGATACTGCAGGTGTCAGGCAGTCACTGAGTAAAGAGTTCAACATGGCTTCACACACACACACACACACACAGGTGTAAGTGTTGTGATTCTTTAGTTCAGGACAGCACAATCTGGTCTCAGACCTCGTCTTCCTCTTCCTCATATCTGTGCCTGCGCTGCGCACACACACACACACACACACACACACACAGTGCCAGGTGCGGTGTGTGTCTGTTGTTCTCTTGATGTACTCCACAGTCCAGTGTGTTCAGATCATCCCAGCTAATAACTTCCTGTTCCTGTTTCTGACTCTGCTACTTCCTGCCCACTGGGCCACATGGTTCAGGCCCCAGAAAACAAAACCCATATATCACAGTCTCTCAAATGAATGCACCTCCACAATACACCTACGACCTTTCCCTCTTTATATCCGCACAGAGCGCACATCCATGTGTTGTTGTAATTGAATTATGGACAGACAGAGATCCAGTCCGATGAAACCGAGGTCACATCTCGCCCAGCTCAGACTGAGCTGTTTACTGAGTTTACTGAACTTCATTCACTTTACAAAGAAAAATGAAAGAAAACAGGACGTGCGTTAACACACCTTATCATCTGGCTAACAAAAAGAAACGTAATCACACAAATACAGACAGAAGTTCTTACATACGGTCCTCACTCATACACATACAGCACCACTGTAGAGTGACAGTTAGAAGGCTGGTAAAAATGAGCACTGTGACTGTACATTCAGACAAAACATGCACATGCAGGTGACAGGATACACACAGTCACCAATGGTTTCACACACTATTCCTCTGATCAACAGTGGTGTTAACACACCAGGAAATAGAGTTAACCACCAACAAAGGCAGGGGAAAGGAGTTATAGAATTTGCATGAATAAACAATGGTGGATTTTAAATACTTTTTAAAATAGCTTTGCAAATGTTCATCTTTGAAGGCAATTCATCAACATGTCTGATGAGGCTCTACACTGCATTTGGTGGTAACACTGAATTCAAACACAACTTTGCATGTCTACAAGAAAGGCCACAAGATGAGTTATACATAGATGTGAATTACTGAAACCTGCAAAACCCAGAATCCACAAATGACTGACATACTTGTTATCTGTGTACAGACAGGCAATATCTGATCCTGAAATCAAATTTTCATCTGTTCTGCACCAAAACAGAATGGAATCAGTAAAAATTTAGTCTCCTAAATGATCATGTAATGTGAGCAGGAAGGCAGAGAGCTGGAGGGGTAAGAACTTCAGAGTGAGGTGAACTTCGGGGTGAGCTATACAGCACACCTTAATATTTTGCTCATCATATTTTGATTCCTCTCATTTATGCTCGACAGTCAAGATTATAGTTGTTAAAAAAAAAGTACAAATAAAATTTGGAATAATCATAATGAGAATAGGCAGCAACTGGATCAGAAGGACAGTTATTAAACACACACACAGTGATTTATCTACTGACTGTCAACAGCAATAGACCAGTCTAGACTTAGTAAGAGTCTGATGTCCTGTGTGTTCCCAAGATTTAACACACAACTGCACCAGACACCTTATTTTGCCAGACAACATCCAAACTGTGAATCAGCAGCATTCTCTGGTTGTTGCTCTGCCATCAGTCTCCTCATCTCCCTCGTCTTCCTCCTCTTCTTCATCACCATTCAACCCTCTCCTCTGTTTACTCCCTTCTCATTTGTTTCTGGACTATCTTCCTAATTTCCTCCTTTCTCCACCCACCGCTTTTCCAGCATCCTATTCGACGGTAACGGTTCACTGTAGTCATAGGAAATAGCATGATGGTGAGTTAATGTCAGCTTCCTGTTTGACACATTCAGACAGTGTTTGATGCTGGTCAAGGTGAAACCTGTGAAAAACATAGGCAGACGGAGCGAGACACACGGACATCAGGGTTAACTGGAGGTTGAGCTGTGGCACCAAATGAGGCTGAGCAACATATCCCATGTGTTAATTCCAGACAATGGCGGGTTTGAAATTCGTTTGACGTTGATATCTCTCTCATTTCCTCGTGCTGTCAGTCTTTCCTGTCTTTCTCTGTGTTAGACAATACAGTAGAGGCATGATTAAGCATAGATTTTTTTAATGAAAGTTTGCTTTTAGCAGCTTATACAGATGGCAAAACAAAGGGAAGGAGGTTTGGTTATCAGTCAGTGATAATATATACTATATAATGCAAAATGTGTGTAGTGGAAATAAGTAGGTTAGATACTGTTATTACCATCTAGTGGGACTGGGGGTAATGTGTTGACTTCTGCGGTCTGACTGCTGCCTGTCGTGGCTGGTCTCATTATTCACTAATGAGTAGTGACATCTGCTGGGGCCTGGCGCTTTGTCACCTGCCTGACACTGGGAAGCATATCTATTCAGCCATCCATCCATCCAACCTAGCACCATCTTCACTGCTGCAGCAAGCGTGGTGTAAAGCATTACAGTTCAAAATCACATCAGAAAATTCTTTATAAAGGTAAAATTTAATAATAAGAATAAATAATATACATAATCTTTAATTTCTTACTGTTTTCAAATTATGGGTGGACAATAGGAGTTACATAGAGTTCTGCATATTACTGACACCTGGTTGAGACATCTCCTCACCCATCTGCTAAGTAAACTCACGAATTAGCTACCTGCTTGCATCAGCACTCAACCTCATAACAATTTGAGAGCAGTGGATTATGAGCTTCTTCTGCATAGTAAAGACTCCACTGGTGTCCTGACCTAATCTCTCCACTTTCCCTCCTTTCCACCAATTGTGGATGACATTTCCCATGCTAAAATTGTGATAATTTACTGTAAAATGGTACAAATTGTCACCAATTTTTGTTAAATACATATGTTCTTAGAAATAATGGTTTTCCTAGGGACTACTCTCTCTTTCCAGACAATGTGCTGTAGTAGAGGTTCAAATGAGATGACACCCACCATGTGTAAAAATGGGAGCTCCGCTCTTTGCAAATAATTAATGACATCTCCTTTACAATCCTTTGTATCTTTAGCCTTATAGTTTTGTAGCAGACAGTTTAACCTCATCATCTTTGCTTTTTAGTGCATCCATTCTTTTTCAATCAATCAATCTATTTTCCAAGCCATCATTTTTTCCAGTTATATTTAACAGTTATTTTCAGGTGACAACTGAACAAATCATCCCAAAACTATCTAATACAATAATACAGTTCATTTCTTAAATACCACCTTGCTGAAGTGTCATGAGAAAGACACAGAACTCCCACCAGCTCCTCAGCTGCTGCTCTGGCCACCTCAACCTGACCTCTGACCTCTAATCTCCCTATGGAGAGAGGCGACAATTTCACCCCGGGATCAGTAATATATCACATAATTAGATTTTATCCTTATATACCACTCGTTGCTGTATGATTGATACCTAGAAACCAAAATCATTAGCTGCATCAATAAAACTTGGTATCAGACCAGCAGCATTACCACAGGCAGCTGGACTTGGCAGGATTATAAGTCTGAAATTCAAACACAATTCCTGCTAGCATGCTCTCATTCATTCTTTACATTTCACACCAAACAAAGCTCTGTGAAACATCACTCTGTAAATGAACCAGTTCTTCCACACCTTATAAAAGTATGATGGGGCTGAGGAGAATGGAGAGAGGTAGTGGTGGGGAAGGGGGCTGAAGGGTGGGAGAGGCAGTCAAGGAGAGGAAGGGTAAGGAGGAAAGGGACATGCTGAAGGATAAAACAGGTTAGAGTGGAGGAAGAAGGCGTGGAAGAGATTGAGTAAGACAAGATACGCTTTTGAGTTTTAAATTACAACCAAGTAGTATGTTTTTTTATCCAAAGTCACTTACAAAGCATTGCCAGTGTTGTTGTTATTACTGACTGTGGTAGTTCTTTGTACCTTCAACCTGTTACATAGTTTCCACTTAAAAACACTAAGGAGAAAGGAAGAACTCTGCATTGCTCTTAGTGCAGTTTAGCTGGTTGTGTTATGTGCCATGTGTCTAAAGGCTATTTCTTTCCTAACAACAAACTTTACTTTTGAAGAACTTTATGGTGTTTTCACATGTTTAAGCTCATGATATAATGCATGCATCATTTCCATATGATACCATTCATTTAAGATTGATTCCATACCTATAAAAGTCTCGATTGGGAAAACTAGTCAAAGTCAAAGTCTGCTTTATTGTCAATTCTGCCATATGCGCACATATAGAGGATTGAATGTAATAGAGTGACACTGCTATTAAAATACCTGGGAAAGCTACTCTGGCGTTTCTGTACTGGATTTCTTGTTACTTGTATTAACACTAGTACCAGGTAAATATATCTGCAATAATATCCTATCCTTATTGTTCTAGCTCTAATTCTGACACTTAGTTTTAAGATTCAGCTGCCAAATGCCAGAATGAGAGCATTCACAGACATTTCTTCAGGAAATCTAAAAGACAGGACAAACAACAGAAACATGAAATACATACGGCATGAAATAGACTGAATCTGTAAATAATATTACATTTAAAACGTGTTCTTTTGACAAGTAAATGTTTAACTCTTGAATGATCCTTGAATGCACCGACAAAGACTGATCCCCTCTGAAACTACATCACCACACAATGACAGAGTAACTTTAAATTAAAAATTAAGAGGGCTAATGCTCACTGCAATGGGTTATTTCAAGCAAGTTTCAAGTCCTTGGATAAATTCTAAATCCATTTAAAATAAACGAAAAAAAATAAATAGCTATAGAAGGAAATCATGTGAAGAAATCAATGATCATGAACATCCACTCAGTACAGGAGCAGCCATGAAAACTTTTTAACAGCAGTTTGGAAAAACTCCAAAATTGCTGTTTTCATACAACAGCTCATATAAGTTAGTCCCAGACTCAACTCAGTAAATTCTAAAATACAAAACAGGCAAAAGAGACGACAAGAAAATGAGGGAGGCTGGAGGTGAAGGTGATTGGGGAGGCTTGTTTTGCTTCCCGGTCCTCCCCTCCTGACATAGCGAACACAAATATCATTCATTAACAGTAATGTGCCATCTGCGCTGATGGATGGGGCACAGGCCAGCACACACTCACACACACACACACACAGCACTATATAAAACACACAGAGAGACAATTTAAAGGCAGACCTGCTGGGGAGCTGCGGTGGTGACTATCAGTCACACACACGCGTGCATATACCACGCTGGCTGAAACAGACAGTCACACACACACAGAAGCCTGGAGCTCAGGTGTCAGGCTAGCCTGCCAAATGAAGACATTTCTACAGCTGGCAGCTTTGATTCCTCTGCCGCTCACCAACTCCTCAGGAAGCGAGATGAGAAAGAGAAAAGGTGACCAACAAATAGGAGAGAAACAGAGACACAGAGAGCCACAGAGCGATGTATTGTATGTATTTAAGTCGGGTTTGGTACATCCTGGGGTCTTTGGATTACAAGGTGCTGGCTATACTGTTTTTATATAAATGAATCATTACTGCATTATTTTGGAGACATTATCTGGTGCCAAACACAAGACATAGCTGTCTTTACTTTGGACTCTATGCAGTGTTTACATACAATCTGCATGGCGAGCAGGTTAGACTTAGAAGTATTGGTAAGCAAATGAAGCTAAATGGATTGTGAGAAACGACAATATGATTTTTAGACAAATGACAAGCATGATCATACTCTTAAAATAATATCAGTATCACATGTATATGCTGGATTCAAGCAAAGTTAATGTTTAGAAGTAAAGAGTTTAGCATTCACGTCCTTTGCATGATCTATTTATATTGCCATTATATGATGAACAAATGTCTTTGGTCACAGGTGGAACAACAGCTGGCCTTGATGTGACATTGGACACATCATTCATACTCCTACTGGATAATTAGTAGTTTCAGACAACAAGGAAACTTGTTTTCTTCTTCTCCCAAACAAAACAAATATAGATTACCTCCACATCCAGTCCGTATAAGGCAACTAAACCCAAATTGAAGATATACGACTATATTGTCCAATTGCACAGTATCTTTAAGTCTCACATGGCCAACTCTTAGTCATCATGAGTGTGTCTTGTCCACTGACTAGTAACAGTCATGGACATTAGAATCTTTCTTATATCTACCATTCCCATTATAAAGAGACATGAGATTGTACAGAAAAGATGGCGAAAAAGAATTCAGTTCCTTGGAAAATCTGAGTTACAAGTGATAATAACAGCAACTACTAGGTTAAACAGCGGCCACTAAAAATCTAAACAATGGTACAAAAGTTGTTTTGTGTGATTAGTCACAATTGCTGATTAGCAGTTTAATGATGACATGTTATACTTGACATACCTCATTGCTATATAGTCTGTAAGGTATAATGATGTCTGTCTTATCAATCTTATGTAGGCAAAATAAATGAGTAATGAATAAATAAATTGTCATTTGCCTGCCTTTGCCAAGGATATGCTAATGGGTTACAGGTCAGTTATTCACTTTTCCTAATACATTTTCTCAATTTGATCCCTGGTTCAACATCCCATCACCTGCTAGCTATTCAGATGATAATATTAAGAGATGAGAGAGAGAGAGAGAGAAAGTTAAATGATGGTAGAGGAGAGGGATGGTTAGAGATGGCTACTGTCACCGTTGTCGTCTATGACCTCAATGTGCAATGATCATTTGTGCATGTGTGTGTGTGTGTGTGTGTATGAAATTGATGCTGAGGCTGACCTCCTGCCCCTCTCATTTCCATTCAGCCATTTAGTTCTTTTTGGAATCTGGCCGAACTATTATTGTAGCTCAACGGGGGAGCAGTTTGTCCTCATTAGAACTGCTCTGAATGAAACTCAGCGAACAAAGCATGGTGGGTATAAATTCTGATTCTAACCACAGAGAAGAGAAGAAGAAAGAGAAAGAAGAGAAGAGAAAGAGAAGAAGAGAAAAGAAAGAAGAGAAGAAAGTCTTGTCATTATCATTGTACAGTTAATTAGTGTTTATTTTTTCCTTTACGCCATATACACAAATTAAAATTTAACAAAGTTTATGATAAGAAGATGAGGATGCCAATAAAAAAAATCATTTGACTTCTTCCATATGCTTCTTACTTTGTAAAGTGAAGATGGGACGTGAGCATCTGTTTATATGTGTAGGATCAGTAGATTCAGTGATATGTGAGATACAGTGAGCATTATTATCATATAGACAAATGTCTTGATATATAAGTCATGCTGCCACACGGTATAGTTTATGGATAGGCACATTCCATAGGTGCGGGATTGTGCTGTGTTGAGGCAGAGATGTATGGAGTCGTGTAAAACTGCATCTGTGATTCAGTTAATCATTTATTCAATAGCGTCTTCATTCACTAACACCTACCACCTATCACGGGACCATATTTTTCCAGGCCAAAATAATTCAAAAGCCACTTCCTCTTCAGTATCTGTGTGCATCATCTGGTTTTTCTCATCTCTTTTTCAAGCTCTATCAATTTGGTTTTCTGCGTCTTTGTTATTGGGTTTGATTTTTACTCATGTCCTCACTGCAGGTTTTCCTCTCTTTTGCCATCACCCTCTTTTGTCTTTCCATCTTTTCCGAGCTGTTTCATGTACAGACAGGTAACAATCGACTTTACTGGAAACAGCGGTGTAGAATAGGACGTATCCTCGATGCACCTGTCAGAGGTTATTTTACAGTGTTGGAGACAAAAACACAACCCCATTATAGTACTGAACTCATGCACAGAGGGCGGAGAAAGCGGTCAGTGACAAATGGTGACAGATTGATCCAGTGAGAGTCAGTCTGTCTGCCCATGACTTCATGTGTGTGTGTGTGTGTGTGTGTGTGTGTGTGTGTTACTCAAGATCTTTTTCATTTGTTTCTCTGTATTGGCATCAGGTGAACACCTACAAACATACAAACATTTTGAAAATCAATTTACATAATTCAGGCTTCTGATTCCTGTTAATAACATGTAGTAAACAAGCTGCATGTAGTATTTTTGCATTTATCAGCATTTTCTCTTTGAACGCATCTCAGTGTGAGTCAAATGAATGAATATCAAACGCAGGTAATTTGACCGTAAAAACTCGAACCGGAGTCTTAAGGGTAACAGTTTTCACACAGTTTGTTGCCTTTTTATCATGGGCTTATCCCATGTTGGTGTAGAGATGAAAATGACAATAAACACACTTGTGACAGTGTGTGGGTACCTATAAACCATAGTATACCACACAATACTTTTGACTGGGACATTTTGGGACATTTGTCTTGAATTAGTGGTGTGAAATCTGTATATTCTGTGATAGTAGGTTACAATTTGACATCTCTGTAGTGCTCGAAACAAGTCATTCCTTACTTACAAAGGAAGATGGTCTTTTGATTGTTTAGTACAAACTAAATTAAAAATCAAAACATAAACGGTATCCTGGAAAACTCACTATGATGTAGAGCCTTAGAGGGGGCAAAGATTAACCTGATCCAAAAGATCACATTGCTCTATAGAAACAGGTTGCTTTAATGATCTCCCAAAGAAAAGCATTGTTTATGTGAGACTTAAGATGAATTTATTTTTTCTTTTTGTTTGCTAATTAATATTTTGCAATCTGATGGATCTTTTATTGCTAATGAAATTTCAGTGGGTCAAATGACCATGTGATGTAACGGTAATAATGAACCCACAGAAGTATCCCTTGACTCCTCAAAGACCCTGTCAACTCTACAGAGCTTTTCAATGTCTTCTTCTGTTCTTAAAGCTTAATGTTTGAGCTCAGTTTTCAGATCTTCACTCCTATCTCCAGTGTTTATCTTCATATCATTGGTAGTCAATCTATTTAACTTTAACACTACCTACAAAATTCTGAAAAGGATGAAACTACATTTGAAAAGAAGGAAATTGTGTTTTTTGAAACAAGACCCACTACAGGGAAGCACAGAGGGTTTAAATGTGCTCACAAATGCACACATGCAGTATGTTCATGTAAACGTGCACATACACAAACAGGCACAAATGCATGTGTGTACAGTAACCGCAACTTCTTTGGAAACCACAGGAAGCCATCTGTGATGACAGAGTCCTGTAAGTGCTATCAGATATACACACTGTAAGTACATTAATGCCCTGGCTGTGTTTTCACTGGTCTCTTTTAAGTGCTTTACTACAAACAATTCAGGTTTTGATGGAGGTTAAATAATTTATTTTCTGATGTCATTTCTCCTCTTTAACTGCTGTCATATATCTCAGACCTTTAGTAAAATGTGTAGCTTAACTCTTAAGCAATTAAATTACTATTTTAAAATATTCTCTTTAAAGCACCAGTGAAAACAAAGCACAGAGGTCATTTATGGAGGAAGTTTCAGCTAACAGGGTGTACAGCATTAGGTTTTCAGACAGGCCAGATGGTTGTTTAATGGCTCTGGGAACTCACTTCTGACTGAGAGTAATACACATCTAGAGATGCTTGAACATTAATTTGCCACAAACACGGTTTGGTTTCCACAAACAAGTCAAAACACCCCACTTATCAAAGTGCCACAGTGTGTGTGTCTGTGTGTAAATGATTATGGAACACATTCATCCATTGACTGAGGTTTGGGGCAGAAGGAAGCACTTCCAGTCTGGGTGTTGCATATTAGGGACACAACCTTGTCCATTAAGTCAGTTTCATGGAAATTGCTTCCATCACACATGGAGAGAGAGAGAGAGAAAGAAAAGTGAAGAAGTTATGAGATGAACAGAGACTAAGAGAAAGCTCAGGTGTACAGCAGTGGTAGGAGGTGGAGGCGCAGCAGCATCCATCCACTCATCCATCCCCCCTTCCAGTTGCTCAGGTTTCAGGCCCTGTGTGGCCAAGGCTCTAACTTTAATTAAAAGTTTCTGCAGCAGAGGTGACCCATCTGTGTCGAGGTGAGGGAGAGGCAAAGAGGAAAGATGGAGTGATTAAAGAAAGGGAGAAGAGGGAGGACGCAAAAATATCATCTCTATTGTGTGTGTGTGTGTGTGTGTGTGTGAGAGAGAGAGAATGCAGTATATGCTTTTGAGGTGGCATGAATTCCCAAACAGGCCTTTATTTATATCAAATAAAGAGAGAAGGCCTTTACGTATTTATTATCAGACCTGTATCACTTGTATTTTGGATCTAGCTAAGAACCCTTCCTGTTTGCCCCTATTTGCTTTTAATTTGCCTTTGCTGCTGTTCCTCCATCTGTTTCACTTTAAAAACCTTCCAGGTTTTAATGGGACATAATCTCTTGACTTCCCCAGAGGACTGATTATTATTATTTATTATGAAACATTTGTAGGAAGTCTTTATTAACAGCAGGTCAACATCGAGAAAAGAAGCACCGTCGTAAATTGTCAAAGAACCAGGCCTGTATTTAAAGGCGTATACTAACAAACAGGCCCCATGTTCTCAAATAAAAGCCAGTATTAAAATAATGTCCAAGTCAAGTGATCAGCATGAACAAATACAGACTGACTGTTTCCTAGGAAATATGTATTAAAAGAAGAGTAAATATATGAATTAATTCCGGGCACACCTACATTTGTTTTGGTTTTTTCACATTAAAAGCCTACTTGGAAAGGGAGGGATTATGTTCTTTGAGCCACTGGAAGGCTTTTAATGTGAATAAAATATACTTTACTGTGATTTGGAAAAGCATCTTCCTGTTTTCTGATTGTTCATGTTTAAATTTACTGTTGATGCTGTTAATTATCCTGTTCTCTGCTCTGGTCACTAGATGAAAAAGCAACTCAAAATTCTAACAGATCATATATATATATTTTTTTTAACATGTACTTTCCTACATTCTTCTCTTAAAAGCCTCCTATGGACAAGTGTTGAGAAATAGCACTTGTGCTAAAACACTCAAGCAACGCATCTGGTTTGTCCAATGTTATTGTGATGTCCATATCAAATAAATGAATAAATAAAGAAATAAAATTATAAAACCAAACTCAACACTCTCTCTTTAATTGTTGTCTTGCTTAATTCAGCATTAACATTAATTCTTCTTTGCTGTTTTTTTGTTCAGTGTTGAGCTACAGTTAGTGAAACACTTCCTCCAAAAATATTCCACCTTAAAAGCCTCCCTTTCCAAGTCGCCTTTTAATGTGAAATACATGCAGGCACTTTATTGTAGTGTTGGTGACAGATTAACAAAGAACACAACAGCAGGGTAGATGTGGTTGAAATGAATCAATGTACTGACTTGCCCATCATTTGAATACTGGCTTTTATTCAAGGATACATGGTTAATAGAAAAATATTTGTGTTAAGAAAGAAAAAACAGACAAAAGCTTTTCAGAATTTGAGAATTGAAGATTTTTATTCAACTGAAGCCACAATGCATTTTTCACATATGAGAGCTATTACCTTTCTTCTTTTTGCCCCAGTGGTTCATATCTGTGCTTGTACAGATGAACTGAACTCGTGTACATCTGTTTTCTTGTCCCCAAACATATCAGTAGTATATGTGTAGGCTGTGTGTGTGTGAGTGTGGCTCTGCAGCAGGCCAGCAGATCGTTGCGGTGTGCAAGCCATAGGGACAGTGAAATATAGCCACAATTAGCCCTGGACACAGTTCAATGATGATAGAGAGGCTCGGCACCCCTTAGACCATGATTAAAAGGCCTGCCCAGCCCACCACTGATAGAGACAACTGATCTCACATTATTAGTAGTACGATCACCACCAACCAGCAGCAGCAGCTTCATTCTAATGTGATCTGTGACAGCTTTTGTTCATTTATCATTCACTACTGAAAATATTTCATTCTTAATTGCCTTATTTGTTGCATTCTTTGTTCCTCTTACTTGCTTACTGAGACGTATAGTTGTTTCCTCCAAATATGATCTATGAAATGTAACAGATATTTGAAATCTGTAAATCTGTATTTTCAGACTGAGAGTTTGGAAATTTGTGAATAATGTCAGAAGTTTAGAAATCTGTGATTCTATACAAATATATTTCCAGCAGTGGACAAAGTACTCAGGTTCCTCAAAATTGTACTTAAGAACAGTACTCGTGTAAAATTACTTTCCACCCATGTTTTAGGTTTTGTTTCACACACTTATTGCATACACTATGTATGTATTATAGTAACATACTATACCCTGAATATAAACAAATGAGGAGAGAAAAGTGTGTTGTTTTTTGGAAGGACTCTGTCATAGGAAAAAGTCTGAAATTATGCAAAGTGGCTTGAAATCAGAATTTCTGTCTGTATTTATTTATTCTGGGGTGTTTATCGTTTTTTAAAACTTTATCTTATGTTATTTTAGATTTGTAATTGTCCCTCAGAATTTAATTCTTTTTGGCTGGAAAACTCATACTGATGAAATTATCGTAGATGGGTCTGCAGCTCTTTAACCTTTCCATCTGTTTAATAGCATGTACTCTATTTCCCACCTGCTTTCCATTTGCTTTCTTTTCCTCCTCCTTTCGCTTCTTCTCAGTTGCATCCCTGTATAGTAGATCAATGAGGACATGTATCTTTACACATCAGTAGTGCAGCACCGTTCAGCCCTCCGCCCCATTTATTCATCAACTTTTTTCTTTTTTTTTTTTTTTTTTTAAATACAATTGCACTCCTGATAATGCTGCTGCTCTGTCTCTATTCACTGTTCACATCAAGTCTTACGCAGGACCAAACTGCTCCTCAGTGACACCCAGAGCAGAGCAGAGTACATACTAGCAATCACACACATATGGTATATGAATGCATGAGAAACACAAGGAGGTAAATACACACAGAGGAAATTCAGGCTGAATAAAAACACATGTAAACAAACTCATGCTGCAGTGTATCATACACATTAACATCCACAGCCATGCAGGTGTACACACACACACACACACACACACACACACATGCACACACAGTTGTAGTGACCATGGGGCAGATACACACTGACAGTCACAGCGCCCCTATCCAAAACTGTGTCTGAGGAAAGTCACTCCTTTAAAAAAAACAAAAAAAAAACAGGAAAGGTTGATAGATGGAGGGCTGGTAATGAAATGGAGACATCAAGGAGCATGAAGAGTAGAGGAGGGAGGGAGGGAGAGAGCGAGGGAGGGAGCATGGAAACAACTCGAAAGAGAGGCAGAAAGAGAAAGAGAGAGAGGGAGAGACAGGAATAAGAAGAATAGCCTTTCGCCTGTGTTCCATCAAGGGAGAAATTACACATTTACTAAGGTTTTTTCTTAAGACGACGGCCCTCATAGATCAAACCGCTTGGATGTACCAGCCAATTTTCAACATGAAATATAGACACCAGAAATCTATTACACCTGTGTTCTCTCTCCCTTCTTCCATCTGCAGCTCTCTGTCGCTCTCTCTCGCAAAGGTTGATGCATCTATATCACTGTCTCCTCTCTTCCCTGTGTCTATAGCCTTGTGTCTCGCTTCCTGTCCTCCTCTGAGGCCATGCATCTCCCACTGTCTCTCTCTGACATGTACATTATGTTATCCACCAGTACATCTGCTTGACAAATGGGGAAGTCGATCATATTCAATAATTATCTGACCTTTTCCCTTTGTTGTATTTCTGTTGCTTCTTTCAGTGCTGCAACATTAAGTAGACTTTTTAAGTGCATGAAGCTGTAGCTATTAAAAGAAGCAACATCTGTAAGACTTTATGACATTTTTTTTCACATTTTTGTCACAAAAGTGACAAAAGTAAAACACAGGTTTTAACTTTGATATGATTATCAACAGAACAATAATATTTCAAGATATACTGGTTTGTGATTTTTGAAGATAATGGGGGGAAAAGGCTAAGGTTTGCAGAGTGTTAAATGTAGTTCTCAATTTGTAATATTACATGTTGTGTTTATGGAACAATAATAGATTATAGGAGACTGTGGGGAGAGTAAAATGTCCAACCAGGCATAAATATTCATCACCTTTATTGTGTGGAAATGCACCAATAGAAATTTACTGAAATATGGAATCATTTAAATTAGAATGATTAGTAAAACAGAATTCCCCTCAAAAAACTGCAAATAAACTTTTGTCTGTCTTAAAGTCTCATTTTCTGAAAACAAGTTTTTCAACTACTTTCTGCTGTATTTTCTAAAATCATCATTCATTAGTTTTGATATTAATGCAGCAGCCACCTTCTTTAGTTTTTAAAAAGATGAAAATCTTCTTTTTTTAAGTAGCTCTTTACTTTAACCCCTCTATTTAGCAGTTATAAGTGCATTTAATACATTTTTAGATAGATATTAATATACCAACCCAATGTCATCAGTCTGTGTACAAATAACATGACTTTACACTTTTAAATTGCATGCAGTGTATACGCCAACCTTTCCCATGCTGTTTGGATTATAATGGTTAGGTTAGGTTTAGGCACAAAAAACACAAGGGTTGTGGAAAGATCCTGGTATGTTAAAAATGCAGTTTTACAGCACCAAAACTTTTGACATGATGGTCAAAATGTCTAATTGTCCACTTACTGGTTTTGAATAGTGTTCTCCTGCTGCTTCTACAGTTTCACTTTTTATGAGCAAATCTCTAGTTATCCACCCAAGCCATGCCTCCTTATTATGAGACAAAAATCTCCTTAGAAAAAGAAAGTCACACATTACCTGAAATGTGTCAGATTGGTGGATCACCTGCATGCAAAGTTGGAAGTTGTGTTCTATTAACAAAAAAAAGAGCAAGTGGGTGTGTTTTGAGGCTTGAGTGAACATGGACATGGGAGCAAGAGTGAGTGAGTTTTGAAGTTTATTAAGGACATTGGAAGATGGGTTCCAGCATCAGAATCAAGCAAGACAGATGGACAGCCTGCACTGGTACACAGAACACACAGGTACTTGCACACATGATATGACAGTGCCTCACATTTAGCACAGATTGACATCCACCAATCACCCCGACTGAACTGCAGAGCTGCAGAGAAGGATGTGCTGGACTATTTTTAATTCACTGAGCCCTTTGTACGCCACACCTGACAAAATAAGGACATTAGAGATGTTAAAGTTGGGGAAAAAAGATGCTGATATCACACATCCATTGTTTAGAGGGCTTGAACACCATGGTGTCAGTGAGGTGTTGTTCCAGTTTGACCTGTTAATGGATTATTACTGTCAGTGCAGTATGAACAAATAAAAGTCAAACAGCTGTCACCTGGACAGCAGGATGTGTTTAGGCACTGCACATCCTGCAGTTACTCCACACCCTCCGTCCATGAAAATAACACACACACAGACACACACGCACGCAAGTTGAACAATACATTGCAAAACAATAATTTAAACTGTTTGAAACTGATACCAGGGACATATTCAAGCACTGCTTTCCATATTAGATATTGTTATCCAAATTAGAACATTACACATTATAGAATTTGTGTAATGTGATGGGCATCGCTCTATCTGTAAAAACCATACAAAGACATTTTACAGACTGCAGTTTTTTGGATCTCTCAGCTCATTGCTTTGGTTCATCTTTCTGGTTCGGCCTTATTGCTCTCATCAACCTTGTTTCCAGTTGCAGAAAAAAGTAGCAAAAAACTTTTTTGGCTGTTTAGCCAGTGAACATTGCAGGGCTTAAGCTAGCAGCTAAAGAGCAAGCAATCTGGTCTCACTTCCAAGTTGTCACATATGGACACTTGGTTGGGATTCCATTGGTATCAGGTTGTTGTTGTTTTTTTAACACACTTGGTACCACTTTTGCATAATTTTTCAACATGCAGTGTACTCCAATAGACTTCCAGTATTCTCTGCTGCATTGAAAGCTGACACTGTAGTCAAACTGATGTATATGGGATGAGAGTGCCTTATGGTTTTGAAGACACAGTGACATTTTTCTGTGTTAAACCACGCCACAATCTTTCCCTGACCTTAACCAAAGTGCTTCTGTTACCTAAACCTAACCACAGACAGAACTCTGACTGCGAATCCATGTCTCTATGACAGTTGTGCTCATAGCACTCCTGCCATCCACCCCAACCACCTCCTGGCAACTCAGCTGTCATTAATAAATGCAACACTTAATTCATCCAAAAAATATCTTGCCTCTGCATGTTGAAAACTGACGCTAAAGAGGTAGCCTGTGTGACGAGAGGGAGTGAGAATGTGCTGGACCCAGATGTTTCCTTCAGGGGTTGGTGGAGACCAAAACAGAGCTATGAAAAAAGCTAAGTCAGGTTGCCAGAAACATGACTACAAATGAATGCTAATGTTGCTTTTCGTCTACTGAATGTCTAATGCAACAGCTTGCAAACACAACATCAGCTTTACAAGATGATAATATGTCAGAGTTGTGTTTACAACTTGTTCTGCTGCCCCCAAGTGGCCAAAAAAAAAAAAAAAAAAATCAAATACATTATTATTTCACTGTTTCATACTAGCACCTCTTTAGACAAAACAAAAACATCTTGCACTTTTCTACACTACCCATTGTGGAGCTCTGTGTTCAGAAAAAGAATCTCACCATAGGTCACCCCTACTCAACTCCTCCACATGATAGATGCTGTGATGCAGGAGAAAGGTGGGTAAGCAGAGGGAGGATCTTCATGTAAAATTCACTTAGCTGCCATATTTTTTTTTTTACACCAGACAAGATTAATTGCGTTATAACTTGTTTCAGGTTGGGGTGGAGGGTGTGTGAAGAAAAAAAGCGCTTGCTGGTCGAACCCCAAGCCCCTTCCTCCTTCCCAACTCCCTCTCCTCTCCCCTCCTCTCTGTGGCGACCATCTCTTAATACATCCTGAGAAATTGAGGTTAAGAGGGGATATCCAGGGGGTTATCTGGCGTTGCGGCGCTCGGCGTGGGGAGATTGATGGTCTTAAGAGGCCGGGGTGCCGTGGTCATATTCATATGGTAATTCCTCCCTATTGTCCCTGCGGAAACCGAGGCTTTCTTTAATCTGAGAGGGAGGCCTCCTTTCCCTCTCTCTGTTGAAACGAAGCCCGGCGTCACTTTATCATCTCCACAGATGCTGATGATGACGACGGGTGGCCAGTGACGTCTGGATGGATGTATCACAATAACATGTTTTGTGTGTGTGTAAATTAAAAAGGAGAAGAGGTGGGAGCATTGTTGATAGGATAATATTGGTGGGTGTTTTAGGGGGAGGGCATGGTGAATATAATGATAACTCTATACTGGATGTTATTTTAATCCCCCTCCCTCCCAGAAAAAGGGAAAGATAACTTCAATCCATTTGTGAAAGAGAAGCATTCAGCGCTGACAATTTCAAGTCCAGTTCTGAGATAGCAATCCTGTGTGATAAAGGTATTTTGGTTTTACACTTGTAAATCCATCTATTCAAACGTCGAGGATTGTATGAATGCATTATACTGTTTTATTTTGTTATCTAGCATTATTTTGTAACATATCTACTTCACTACAAGTGACGTATTTGTTCAAACTGAGCAAACAGATTTTGGAGAAGAGAGAAACTTGTGCTGTGTAATCTTTACACATTTTTGTTCTCTGCAGTAGATATAGTAACAATGAAAAACATTATAGTATATAGAACACAAGAAGCCAACATAAATTTTATGAAAATTTTCTCTGGAGGCACGGAGCAGCAGTTGAGTACAGATGCAGATAATGTGCAGTAAACCTGTCTGCGGTGGATCTATATGCTCACATGCTGAATCTATACATGTGGACCAAGATCTGCCATAATAAATGGCTTATCTATATACTTGGTGGATCTATATATCCAGTACATGGCTGATCGATAGTAATGAATCTGAGCTCAGTAGATAGACAACGAGATGTCTCCTCTGAGAGCAGGCTATATGGGGCCAGCCCACACACACACACACACACACACACACACACACAAACTGTATACATACATGAAGAGAGACAGCCACAGGACAGACACATATGTCTGTACTGGATTTTCAGTGGTTTATGTAACTTTGTGTGATTAATGTTAGACATTAGTACAGAAAAAGTCTTTTTTTTCCTCACTCACCAGTTATCTGTATCCTCTGATCTTCTGCAAGGTCACACAGGGCTAAAACAGGAAAAAAAAAAAAAAAGTAAGCATAAAGACAACATACCCACTGTTTAGCTTTAGCTTTCTAAAATTTTCATGCAATTAAAGTGACTATTGGCTGCTCAGAAGCACTGGTGACATCATGTACCAGGTATCCAGAGAGGAAATACACTCTTTATGTGAAAACATACATATATGAGAGACAGACAGGCAGTAAGGAAAGGCAGATTGAGAAAATAAGAATAAAACATAAGTGATATTTTTAGCTACACTTTACAAACTCATATAGAAACAGACACACACAGAGAGAGGAGAGGCCCCTTGGGCGCCCCTCAAACAAAAGCTTTGATTAAGTTGGGCTGCAGTAGTTTTCTACACCACTGCTCCTGATCAGTCTCACCGACCAACCATTGACTTCCTGTAGCCTACTGCTGGTGTGCTCACTTTGCCTCATATCACCCCTATCAACACACACACACACACACACACACACTCTACCGCCTCCTCTTCTTAATCAATACTCATATTAATCATCCAAAATATCTGTGTGACAAACCAATTATTAATCTGCACCGTCAAGTCCAATACAGTGAGATAATGAATTTAGTGGGAATGCTGTGGACTCCATCCGTTCATTAACTGCTGATGGCTGCTGTAATGACTGCTCAATGTCACCAGGATATTCTACTGCTATTGATGAAGCAGAGAAGGTGGGCACACACACTTGCGCATACTCACACACACACAGAGACACACACATATATACATACAGTATGAAGGGAGGTATGTTTGCATAGAAAGAGATAGAATTACAGGTGTAGCAAAAAAAAAAAAAAAAAAAACATAGATAGATATTTGCCTCATCCACTAGAGGGTGTCATCGTTATCTCTACTCACTCCCTCACCTTCCTCCTCCTCCTCCCCCTCCTATCATTTCCTTACCTTATCCGCAACTTCTTACTTTCTTTCTTCCTCTCCCCAACCCTCCTCCTCCTCCTCCCTCTCTTCATATTGATGTCCCAGCTCCTCGCTCCAATAAGCGTCTAATCAACAGCAGAGAGGATCAGATCAGATCACAGCAGGATGATGGATCTGGGAATCATTTACTGGGACTGGCCCACCCTGCTAAACCACGGGTACGAATCTTCAGGATGATAGGTTGATGAAATGATGAGCTCTGCGTTCCACATGATGAGTCCACAGCTCGTACTAAATAAGAGCTGGAGTAACTTACAGATTGGGAATTTAACCTAGTTTTTGGGGCTTTATTGCTGAAGAAAATGTTATTATTAATCACCATTAGTTAAATTTCAGACTGATTCTCACTCATCATAGACCTCTGATTAATAAATTATTGTATTGACCTGTTGTAAAATAACAATAACAATTCACAATTAAATTATTGGGAAAATACTGGGTGGAAATTCACAGGGAACAGGGGCAAAGAAAAACAGCCTTTTCACATACTGTAATGTGTATAGACTGAAAATTCACTAAAATGTCACTTAGTATGCAGTTTTGGTTATTGTTGTAATTTTTTATCGCAAGGCAGGAAAATATCTCAGTTTTACCAAATAAAATAAAGTATTTCCTAAAAATCTTTACCTCTCTGCAGCACTTTCAGCCAACAAACAAGGTTTTCATGAGACATTTTTCACACATGGTGTGTTAGGAGCTGTTTATTTGAACCCTGAGGCATTTGCTCCTTCAGCTAATTTAGGCAGATGAGCATGATGCAAAGTGGACTCTGATGGTACTGAATAACAGCAGCAAGACCCCTGAACTAAGGAGATGGTTCTTGACTTCAGTTACTCAGGCAAGTCATCCTCACATTCTTATCTTCTCGTGTGTTTAAAAGGCCCTGGTTCTGTTATTACTTAGATTCCCACTACATCACCAAAAGTCTCCTGCAAGTGTCCAGTATTTGCACACTGAAAATAATGATGAATCATGTCATGCAGGCTCTGGCTGTTCTGTGTGTGGGTCATCGCTCAGAGAGTATTTCTGTCCTCCATGTTGTCCGATGCCAGCTCCCCTCTCCTCTCCCAGCAGCCTCCAAATTTGCATACAAATGAACATCTAAATGGGCTCAATGACATAATTGACTCACAATTACAAATTTTCTTGAGTTGGTCACTTTGCACTGGATGGACCATGTGCACACACACACACACACAGAAGGAGAAAAAAATGGCTGCTGTTTTGCATATTAATGAGAGTCATTAGCTGTCGCTTGGCAATGGTTGACAGGGGGACTTATTTATGCCATGGCCCTCGATGCCTGACCGGGGGAAAGTGTCCAATTCGGCGACTAGCGCTAATTGTTCCTGAGCATGTTGTCCGGCCGATCATCATCATCATCATGGGAAATTAGGCCCGCTTCAGAAAGACGACTTGGCTGACGTTGAGCGTGGCCTATTATGATAACTCTGTTAAGCTTTTAACTTTTGCTGCTCTACAAGAGCCAAGCTTTTAACTTGGACCCATTAAGGGCCTTGTATCATGCTGTTTCACTTCAAGTAACAACTATTGAATTCCAAAAAGCTGAAAGATGAGCCAGAATAGCAAGTGACTCGAGATGCAGCCCATTATGCTAATATTTTGATAAATAGAACTGACTGAGTCGTATAAGCTGGACCTTCATGAAAAACTGTTCCTTTCTCTATTGAAAACAGCCAGAATTCAAAGACTGTTTAAACTAATGATATTATTGCGCAATACAGGATGTCTCAAAGCCTCTCAGACTGACATAATGTCATGGCTATCTTGACAAATGGTGTAACTTTACTATGCAAACTGTGAAAGATCTGAACTGCGACGTAAACCTTACTATTTTTACACAGTGATAGGTAATTAGACTTATAGGTTTGAAACTGAGATTGTGATGTACACAAATTTGTTTTGGATCACAGCTGTACAAAAGGTGACGTAGATCCGTCACTGCTGTTTCAGCTGTCTGCTGCCAAACAGAGGAGGAAGGAGAATAGTGTGGGTTGCTGCATTTATAATGGAAATATTTAACTATGTGTGTCTTATAAAAGACAACAAAGGGTTTCGTTTTTATTTACAATTACAATGTTGCCTTATTCTGAGCTGCAGCCATGGAATAAGAGTGTAAAAGCATCGACACAGTCAGGAATCAGTTGGAAATGTAGGAATCTGTGTACAACTAAAATGCAGCTGTAATCCTAATTATGTAGTTAGTGTGGCAAACTCTTCATTCTAAAGCTCTGAGTGGTCAGTAGCCAGGCTACTGGCAGGTCCTCTGAAGTCAACCATGCAGCACCATAGTGATCTACCCTGACTAAAAGTGAGCCAGCTCTGTGATAATAGCTTCATGAACCTGGTCCCTGAATGAAGAACTTCATATTATATGAGATGCAGAAAACAAACAGATCCATTGGATTCCTGTTTGTTTTTGGATTTATCTTAAATCTGGTGAAATAACATAAAAGTAAAGGTGCCCTGTGAGTTCTCTTGTAAACAAGATTTCTATTGACAATCAAGTCACTGGCACATTGTGCACAAACACCTGTAGGTCAGTGGAGTAGCATGAAGTGACTGGCAGAAATATGAAACATCCATATGTGCATGCATCATACACCAGAACAAACAAAACAAAGACCTTCTCATTAAAAAGATGCTTTAAATCAGTGGATCATTTCATGATAACAAATAAACATTGGCTGCATGTAACTGACACACTCTGTGGCTTCCCAGAAACTCAGACAACCCACACAAATGTTCTTAGCTCTAATTATCACTGCTACTGTGTATATGTGCTGATCTTGTTGTCTATTCCTCTAGAATGCAGAGGCTTATATGCTTCTTTAGTGAAAAGGTCTCTCTCTCCGTCTCTCTCAGCTGGAGTGCCAGGCAGCGATCCAGAGATGAGGAGTGTGACAACAAAGAGGTGGAGGACAAGGAGGTATTAGTGCACACACACACACACACACACACACACACACACACAGTGCAGTAGTTATGGTCTCGACAGCTCTAGCACCCCCATATTGTAAACAGGGGTGGTGACAACCCTCCTTATTAACATGTCTCCATTCAGCAGGCCTTTGACACTGTCAGCGCCTCGCTGTGCCCGGCACAATCAACATTAACCATGTTACACTCACACTTTTTGGAGCACACTGACTATGTACATTCATCCAAAACTTTACATACCCACACACTCTCACTATGGGCCCCAATTCTACCCCACGATAAATTTGCGCACAATATGCACACACTTAGATTTATATTGAGATACAGATACTGTACGTGTATGCAAAGTCACACACATTAAACCTCTTGCTCCTCCACACACACACACACAAACACAAACACACTACAGCATATCCTGGCAGCGCCCCATGCAATCAGCATTATCCATGTGAGCTCCTTAATGGGCACCTCGTAAAACAGACGACAGCTCTGCTACCAAAACCATCCACAGGAGAGACAAACTACCTGTGCTGACACACACACACACACTGAAGATATACAGGAACCTACACACAGTCTCATCCATGAAAACAGTGCTTGTACACAAACAAGTATGAAATTGATATTGTTTTGTTCAGTGGTGCTGCATGAAGAAGCACCTCAGTATTGTCATATTTCTTCATAGCATGATGACATTTTTGGATTATGAATCTGTTTTATTACATCTTGTTTAAACTTTACCCATCAATCCTATCTGTATTAATCAATGTTGAGCAAGTTAGTCAAAAAATGTCAACAGTCACTCCTCACTCCATTACTACTTGCTAAGAAAGTAATTACATTGCTTTACTAATTACTAGCTATTTTAGAAACATTACAGGTTCCATTGTCAAAGTCTCCTTAAAGCAGCTCCAAAGTTTTCACACTGAAACACCACATCTTTTGTCTTTAACCTGTAGAAATAGAATAATGAGAAACTGTGATTTAACAAGCAGCCAGAGATAGAGTTATTTACTGACCATCAACAGCTAGCTTTATGATAGCCACGGTGACCACACACTGCACTCATCTTCACCGTGAAGTTGCAGGGTTCACATACCCTCCAACATCTTCCAACAGTCCAAAACATGGGTTCACCATTAGAAAGCTAACTGTAAGACATCCATCCAACCGTCCATCCATTTTCTATACCACTTATCCGTTAAGGGTCACAGGGGGCTGGAGCCTATCCCAGCTGACATTGGGCGAGAGGCAGGGTGCACCCTGGACAGATCGCCAGTCCATCGCAGACAACTTAAAAGTTGGCATATTCCTCCTCTTTTGGCAGAAAAAAGCTACCTCCTCCACTTTCAGTCCTGGTGCCAAGCTAACACCAGAGATAAAAACTGATACCAAACCTCTCATCCAACTCCTGCTAACACAGAGAGCAAGCTAACGGAACATACAGGATCTAGCATCAGTTACTTCTAATTCCAGTGTTTATAATGTACTAAAGTTCAAATTATGTGTAAACATCTGTCACAGTTTACAGCTGGTTCAATTTTTATCTTTTGTCCTTGCTGTACATGCGGTCAAAGTGAGGCATTATTTTGGACAGACTGCACCTTTACAGTGTGCTATGACATTCACATCACCCAGCATCCAAAAGAAAAAGGAGCAAAAAGGACAGAAAATCAACACACACGCCAAAAACAGTGACGCACTTTAAAACTTAGTTAGTTGAGGTTACTGTCAGGTGAGGCTGGTGCCATGCTACGGGTGTGTGTGTGTGTGTTGTGTGTGTGAGTGTGTGTGGTCACTGGGACATACAAAGCAGGGAGCCATGCCCCATGTCACGATATGCTGCCTTTCTGCTAACAGCTCAGAGAGCCACAGGAGCTAACCGTCTGCCCCCCACCTCTGCCACCCACACCCACACACACAGCCTCTATCCCTTTCTCACATGCACACTCACATGCACTCACACACTCAGGCATGCATAAAGCTGCAGTCCACACAGCCATGGTCATTCTGCGCATCTCCAGCCAGCTAACGGCAACATTCCAGTCACAACTGCCAGTGCATTTGACCTTTCCCGTCCAGACCTAATCGGATTGTGTCCCTCTTTATGAAATCAGACACTAAAGGTCAGCAGGCTGTTTGACATGGGGTGGAGGCCCAGAGCTATAGAATTTGCCTTGGCAGTAAATTACCTTTATTATGTTTGGTGCGTGTGATTCTATACCCTCCCAAAGGCCGCGGGGCACCGGACATGGTGATACATGGAGATGGGCTACAGAGCCACAGTTTTACTCAAATGCACAAAGAAACTCTTCACTCTGTAGAAGGAAAACTGAGCTCCAGAGATCCATGATGTTATTGCTGCACACTTGCAACATGGTGAACTTTCTTTCACCTCTTGCTTTGAGTTGTGTGTCCTGTCATCCTCTCATTTGTTTCTGTGTAGAAAACAATAGATCAATCGTGTTGCAGTTAAAATATGAAGAAAAAGATTTGATTAAAGCAAATCCTGATGGATCATTGAGGTAAGTATATACATGACAGGGGGAAGATAGTCTAACTTGTCTAACAAATTCAGTTATAAAAATCTGTTTTACAGTGTAGTGTATACAGTCATGTTTATTTAATCGACAAATGACTAAAGCCTGCTAACTTTGAAAGAATTTAAACACGACCATACTTTTTATTGGTTTAAAAACTGAGCTTCAAAGTTGATTCTTGACAACAGTTATTGACAAAAAGAAAAAAAAAATGTCACCTTTCTGTCCATTTAGTTGTTATCATATCATGATGGTCACCAGTAGATAGAATTTGCCCAATGTTTTGTAATTGAGCTTTTAATTTCCTTTTTAAAAAAATGATTTCTAGTCCATGTTGGCTTTAAGGTTGAACTTCAAATTTGATTCCTGAAGAAGCCAGGTGATGTTATAATATGACAGCTTAGCTTTGTTAATAGTCAGTGTTTTATAAACCAAGACCACATTTTAGGTGTTCACCTTCCTCAGCATAATTTGATTTGTCTTTTTAATTCATTGGGAAGAAGAGTGAGAGGAGTAGTAGACCGGAAGCGTAATAATGTATTTGTTAAAAGCTGTGAGCTCCCACTCTTGTCTTGGCCTTCTCTGATTGGTTAGAAGGGCAAGGCTTGCTCAAAAACAATAGAAGCGAATATATCCTCACTGCTGCCCGGTTGTTCACTGACAGCTCCACATTTAGATATGTTTTAGAATATATTTCAACTAGAATATATTAGAAAAAAGTTACATACAGTAGCCTTGAGTTAATTTATAATAATGATAATTAACAACTTGCTCACTTTCTAGTAAGTCATCACTAAAGAATAATGGTGTTTCTCTTGACAAGAAACCATGAAGTCTGCCCAAAACCTGTCTTTAGAAATGCATTATTAGTGATATTATATTATTTTAACTATTAATACAGTTTTTACGTACAGCTGCATCTAAAACTACATTTATATGGCATACTGTGACAGTTCTAAACTATTTTGTTTGTTTGGACCAAATTTCCCTCAAGTTAGAAAGAAACAATCAGTCTGACTGATTTGTACTTTGTGCTTTATGCAGCTGATACACACTCTGACATGAAAACAAACTGTATATGATGTATGATATTAGTGACTGGATAAAAAATGTCCAGTTGACCAAAAGCACAGATGGTCCTTCAAATATATTAAATTGATAATAGGGAGACAGTCAGACAGCCCTACATTTACTTTGATAGACTGTATTCATGTATGTTTGTACTTGTATGTGTGTGTGTGTGTGTGAGACAGAGACACAAGGACAAGGCAAGACAAGTGATGAAGATAAAGACACAGACAGACAGAATGACCTCAGATGAAGAAAACACATCATTCTGGATACTGGACACTGTCTATATTGGGGGACGATCTCTTTCTCTTTCACACACACACACACACACACACACACATCATACATTGTGCTGTCCATTTGAGGGATGTTTCTGTCAACCAGGAAGTGCTCGTTTGGTTGTCACCTAACCCTCTGATCCATCACGCAAGCCACTTCCTGATCCCTCACCCCTTCATACCTACTGATCATCACTCACATGACATGCTCCCTACATCACACTGAGCATGTGTGTGTGTGGTACTGGATACATGTTTGTGTCACTAACAGACCAAAAGTCTGCTGTATCCATGTTGACATCCGTCGTGCTCCTGGCTACTGGCTGCATGATGATGGAGATGAAACTGATACATGCAGACAACAAAGAGAAAACCTCTTCAAGGCCTTTTATGTGCTGTGAGCATCATCAAAGGGGGCAGATGGTGATAAATGTTACCGCAGATGACAGTTATCCTAAAAATCATTACCCTCATGTTCAGTCACTCATTCAATTGTGGCTGTAAAAGACACATTATTTTCTATTGAAGCACAGGTTTGCTGCCTTATACACAGTGGTATTACTTAACCATACATTTTACCTGTCATTTCTGAATGACAGGAGTCACCTTCAAACTTCATCCACTTCACCCTTGATAACGTAAGTATGGATAAAAAAAGTCTGTAATGTTTAAAAGAAAAAAATAAAGAAGGAAAGAAAGAAAGACAAAGAAAGAGGGAGAGCTGTGGATTATAATAGAATCTTAACTCATCTCTCACTAAAAGCCTCCTCCAGAAACAATTACAGATAAAAAATGAACATTGCCTATTTCAAACAGAACATGCGCACATTCATAACCCCCTAAACCAATTGTAAAAATGGCCCCTTCTCTGGATGAGCTGCAAATGTTTTCAGACTAATACCATTTCCCTCATCAATCGGCTGCTAATGACTGCGAGGTTTCAGAGTTGATGCGAGGGAAGGGTCGGTGGCACATAACTTTGTCTGGAGAAGATTGTCTGCAAACTCTGGGGAGTGATACTTTACAGTAAAGGTGAAATCCACAGAGTTTACATATGTGATTCCTTTCTATCTTAGCTTGTCAGATGGGAGGGAGGAACCACTGACTCCACAAGTATTCCCATTTCTAATTTTAACTCAAACACAACTCTCCTGGATAATGTAACAATTATATAGATGGGTGGCAAATTAAAGGGAAAACCTTGACTGGAGAAACTAAAGAATTCAGATACTTACACACAGGTGCACTACATGGAACAATTGGTGCAGTTAACATCCAGTCATGCTTTGTGGCTTGTATAAAAATGCTAAGCAGACACAGTTGATTCTGATGTTTGTATCAAGATGGCGAGAGGAAAACACCTAAGTGACTTAGAAAGAGTTTTCATTATTGGGGCACAGATGACAGGAGCTTCAGTCACAAAGACTGCTCAACTGGTTAATGTTTCAGTAGGAAGCAGTAAGTAAATCTGATGTGAACAACTTAACAAAATCAGATTTCTGCCATACATTAGCTAGTAAGCCTCCAAGGTCAATTAGCTTTACTATCTTGTAACTATCTACAAAAGCTCAGCCAGTCTGTTCTATTTTCTCTGTATGGGGCTATTTACTTTGTTCTCAGAATTATAAATAATTTCATTCAATAAATTGAAGACAAGGAGCGGCACGGTGGTGCAGTGGTTAGCACTGTTGCCTCACAGCAAGAATGTTCCAAGTTTTGAGCTTCTCTGTGTGGAGTTTACGTGTTCTCCCTGTGCCTGCGTGGATTCTTCCTCCCACAGTCCAAAGACATGCATTAGGTTAATTAGTGACTCTAAATTAGTCCATAGATGTGAATGTGAGTGTGTTGGCCCTGCGATGGACTGGTGATCTGTCCAGGATGTACACCGCCTCTCGCCCAATCTCAGCTGGGATAGACTCCAGCCCCCCCCCCCCGGGACCCTCAACAGATGAGCGGTATAGATGATGGATGGATGGACATTGAAGATAGAAAAAATCATCATGGGTTTAGAGCCTTTAAAGGCTGTTAGATACTGTATATTATATTGTTACACTCACACCATTACTGTAAGACTTTCAGTGATTCTCAGTAAAGAAACAAACAAAATACGAGACATTTCAAGAATCAGCCAGAGCAGGAACAGCAGCTGTGAGGCAGAAGTTTGGCAAAACACAACAAAACACTCATTACATTACTCCACTCATAAAACTATAATACTCAAACTTGCATTATAAAAAACTCATTTACACATTAAACACTCTACACTTGTTAAGCTTAGACTCTGTTATCATTACAAAGTCCACCACTTAAGCCTACAACATAAATACAACGCTGCAGCGGACTGTACAGTAAAAACACTTGAGAGTGCACATGCCTTCCATCAAAAATTAACTTGAGTAGCTTTGATAATTATACGATGGTGTAAAATATTTAACAGCGAGTGGTGAGAGAGCTGTTTAGAGCAGCTCGAATGAACATCAACTTCATCCAGAACAATAACAATTACAAACTGCTGACTGCTCTCTCAGCCACTGTGGACTGCACTGTGTCTCACTTATTCTACTTTGGCTCTCTCTCTCTAGTCCTCTCTCTACACGTCTCTTTCCGCACTTTCTCTTTCTCTCTCCCTCCCTCTGCAGTGAAGGGAGGGAGGGGAAGGGAAGGAGATGATTTAAGGTAATGAGAGGAGTAAAACATCATTAGTGCAAATTAACTTTTGTCAGCTGAGGTGATCTTGGTGGGGGCGCTTCTGCCACCGGCGGCAGCTCAGATAATGGCAATTTATGCATTAACGTGTTACAGTGTGTGTGTCTTTCAGGTTGTGTGTGAATGTGTGATGATGGCCACCAAGGACGCTTTCAGTCTTAAAGGGCAAGTCCAATCTTATAAGAGACCTTTCTGTGGAAACCCTAAATGTTGTTATACCAACTACTCTAAATACTATAGGTTTAATATAAGGGTGAGAAGACAACAGAGGATGGCCTGCAGTTGTTAACTTCATTAAGGAAATAACTGCCACGAGGAAAAAAGGGGAAAAAATAGCTGCATTTATGTTAAAAATCTAAAATATCTTATTGTAGTTCAAAACAAATCACACGTTCCCTGAAACCTGGATTCCTTTGATAAACTTGAGATCATTGCCTATAAAGTTACCAAATGGTGAAACATCTTTACATACATGTGAGGAAAACAAGGTCACCTTCCATCCTCTGAAAACTCAAATACAAAGTGTCCTTGTATAGAGACCAAGTCTAAAGAGCTGCTGGTTCTAGAAGTATCCTCCACACTGTGAATTCCCAGTTCAGTATTCTTAGAGTTACAACAGTGTCCCTACACACAGAGACACATCAAACTCCAATATAATTTAAGAATATGATACTATAGGTTTAATGTACATTGTGGCCACTAGTTTTAATTAATTCAGTGTCATTTCTGAAACTGAAATTAGGGGCTGTGTTTGCTAAATTGTTTTGTGAAATAAAGTTCTCCTAAAAGTGATGCTAGCAGTTAAGCTACTTGAAGCGATAGCACTGGCTGCCAAGTTGTAAAACAATTTTCAAAACACTTTCCTTAATTAGGAACAAAACACTATGACATTGTTGTCAAATCCAACCAGAAACTGACACTTAATCAGAAACTAAAATGATTTGAGCTGCTTAATTTATCATCTTATTTCTACAAAGCTAAATCTTTAGCATCAACTCGACTTTACCACTGCAGTTACAATATATGATTTGATGTTTCATACCGAAATGCACCTTGGGAGTGGCAGTGACTTTTTAAATTTTTTTTCACATTTTTATGTGCACAGTCTTGTGCCTTTCGATCAAAAAACCAGATATTTTCTAATGCAGGTGTTTATTTTATGTACTGCTGACTCAACCAGCAAAGTTTCATATCCATCATTGCCTTGGAATTTCTCCAACTGGCAGTCAGCTAATATTGCAGAACATGCAGAAATTTTACTTCTGGAACCACAGATGGAAACATGATTTCAGCTCTATTGCTCTTTTCTTTTAATTGAAGAGTAATTGTTACATGTGAAAAAGGTTGGATGCCCTACTAAGTCAGTATTTAGTAATCTCCCCCTGGCAGATATCACAGCTTGCAAACACTCGTTGTAGCCAGCTAAGATTCTCTCTTTTCTTGATTTAGGATTTTTCACCCACCCTGCCTACAAAAGATCACTTCAAGTTTTGAGATAGATGTTGCTTTGTAGGCATCAGACATTTACTTTTGTGATGAGGTTCCAGGTAAGGTTTTCTTCTGATATAGACCCTGTTTGTGCATCAACACTGCGCAGTAGAATGGAACCACTCCTGTGTCAGCTAAACCTTCCTGCAGCTCCTTTGCAGTCATGCCTGGGTTTTGCTCTACCTCTCTGTCCAGCAGACGTGCAGTTTCATCTGAAAGTTTTCTTGATCTTCCACATCTTATCTTGACCGCCACAGTTCCTCTTAACTGCCGTTTCCTACTGACATTTCAGACAGTGGAAATTTCAGTCAGAGCTGGAGGGACTCTGGTATCTTTTTATAGCTCCCCCTCAAGAAAGACTTTTTGATGTTTGTTTGCTGCAAGGCTTGTGTTGTCTTGTTTTCACTTCACTTTTTCTCAAATCAACACAATATGTTATTTGCCAAGGGGTGGTCAAACTTTTCCATACAACTGTTTTTCTGGATTAACAGTAAAATTGACAGTAACTTTGTTCTGCATATTTTTAAGTCATGTTATAGTGTCATGTTACAGTGTTACAGGTGCATGTTGTTCTCTGTTGTCGCTTCTCTCTCTCCCGCTCTCTCTCCATCTTCCTGTCTTCCCAGGTCTGGCAGCAGAGGGAGGCATGGTCATGTTTAATGCATGTGGTTTGTGTTGCACTCAGCACTGGAGAATGGGCTCCAGTCCATTAATTAGTAACAAACGGTCGTTGGAAACAAGACAGGCCCAGGACGGGTCAACCAGCTCCAAGGTCTGGAGTGATGTGGACACTGATGTCTGCCCTGGGCCATCTACTGTCTGCAGCTGGGGTTCACAATGCATCTTAACTGATTCACAATGGGTACAACTCTGGGCACATTCTTCCCTGAATCACTTATCTAGGGTGCCAATATTGGTGGCTGCTTGTGCATGCTTGTGGAAGGTTTAAAAGGAAAAGGGCATAATGATTGCCTGAGTCACATTCTAAACCACAAAAAGGTCCGTAAATACCAATGAGGTTGCCTAACATTTAGTTAAAATAATATCATTTTTTCAAACATGGAAATGAGAGGGGGTGGGTGGGGGGGTTAAAAGACTATCTAGAGATCAATGTTTCATGGCTTGAAATTGCCATCCTGTGGAACTGATGTTTTGATTTTCAGGTTTTCTAAACATCAGATGACAATTGAGACACTGGCTGGTTGAGTCAGGATTAGGAAAATAGTCCAAAGTGGTCAGAGAACTTTATTGTCCTTCATCACCAGCCACAAGCTATCACAAGATTTGCACTGGGTCTCTTTTTAAGTAATTAACAGGTCAGGTTAGTTTCCAAATGGTTCCAATTTAGATGAAGTCTAAACTTTTGGCGCTGTAAAAACCTTTACTCAACACTGAACTGGCCAAATCAGAGTACAATAACAAAATAATTCAAGCACTTCAAGCAAGCACTTTTTTTTTTTTTTTTTTTACCAATAACAGTACAGTATCAAATGACTTGGCTTCAGTCTCAGCTACACACAATGCTTCCTGTATTTTCAGGACTGTGTGTGAAGAATACCTGTTAATTAAGCAGGATGAATTCTTTGTAATTATCACCAGAGGACCAAAGCACAGAGAAGAAGAGAGAGAGGAAGGAGATAAAATCATGTATGTTAATCAAGCCACTTGATGAATTGTCCATGTTCGCCTGACATGGCCTCTTCTTCGATCCCATGTGCATTCCTCTCACACACAAACAACACAACAGAGGGTGGAGAAGAATTAATTCTATGAAGTGAGCTGGCAAGGAGACACTGTATGTAGATAAGTAGTGGGGGTGTGAACAATATGTGTGTGTTTCTCTACATATCTGTGTGTGTGTGTTGAGTGCATGAGACAATACAGGATTAACTGACCAACACTAGTGCATATGCATATGTGAAACTGTGTGTGTGTGTGTGCAGAATGCCAAGCAGAAGTGAGGCAATATACAATATACTCGGCGAGGTGTTATTCTGTGTGTGTGTGTGTGTCTGAGAACATAAGTAGTGTGCTGTTGTCATCCTGGTCATGGTGGCAATGACATATCTTAATCTGCTTAGTTAGCGGCCAGGGGTCTTTAGCTAACGGATTATCAGCCAGATTTGAGTAATAGACTCCTCATTTGGCTTTAATGCGTTTTGCATAGAGAGCAACCTCCCCTCATCACTCTTTAAGATGAATCGGCTTCCCAGCTACAAGATAAAGGAAGAAAAAAAAATCTAAAGATATTAGTCTGCAAGCAACTGCATAAATCCTTAACATTTTGCTAATGGGCAAAGGTTAAAAACACATGAAACCCTGTGGTGTATGAACACTGCAATACACACACACACACACACACAGGTGAGCAGAGCGCCACACACACATATAGCACATTGTGCTTTACCGTCATTATCTTAATTTCAACTCTCATTGTTACATAGGAAACTTTGATGCTCACTGAAGGAGTAAACCATATCCAAATTTTAGCTTAACCTGTGGTTTCCAGGCTTTTTCTCTTATGAGCTCTTAATGGAACAGTTTGACATTTTGGGAAAAATACACTAATTTGCTTTCTTGCAAAGAGTTGGATGAGAAGATCAATACCACTCTCAATGCGCACACTAAATATAAAGCTGGAGCCAGCAGCCTGTTAGCTTAGCACAAGGACTGCAGCAGATGTAAAGAGCTAGCCTGGCTATGTCCAAATGTAAAACCAAAGTCTGGGCACAAGCACCCATAAAGCTAACTAATGAGGATGATTTTTTTGTTTAACTGAAGTTACATGCAAGAACAATTTCTTGGCCAGGCTAGTCTAGCTGCTTTCTTCAGCTTCCTTTTTCATTGTGAGCTATTGCTGGCCAAAAAAAATGTTAATTTTTGTTTGTATCTATATCTGCATGTGTATTGTCTGAACTTGGGTCATATTTGCCGAACTAATCATACCAGACATAAACTTGCTAAGGTTAGTGTGTAGCACATTAGAAGTGTTTCTGTGATACTATTTTACTTTTGAAATGCCATCCCTCCACAGACCTGTCCATTCATACCCTACATAAATTATGTGATCAACCACAAATTGAGCTCACTTTAGAAAAAAATTCTCAGATTTTTTTTGTTTTGTGAGAATATTCAGTCCATGTGTGTATACACCACATTAACACACACACACACATACACATACACATACACACACAGTGGGATATCCTGTAAATGATGCAGAATCCTGACATAAAGGTTGCATGTATTTACATCTTTGTCTGTCCACACTGCCTGCAGGAGACCTACAGCTTTCTTTTGTGTTTTAATAATCATTTATCATCTGATGTTCATCATATTACACCTCAGTGTGTAGAAAATTATTTTGGTTGCTTTGACGCATTTTCAGGAATAAAGGTACAAATTCATGTTGTCTTTACTACTAAGCAGCATCATTGAATTGAACATAATTTATCTCTGTTCAAATTGAAATGAATAGATTTGACTGATAGCAAAGGTTTTTGTTTGAAATTGTGTAAAGTAATAATTGCTTGTATTTCAGAGGACTATATTCCCATGTTGCTGGATTTTATACCTTAGAACTCCTGTGTAATCCTGTTAAATCATCAGAATGGAGACATTCAAATCGTCACTATGGTTAGGTTGTGTGTGT